>JBAMJV010014053.1:0-16374 GCA_037951105.1 Echinarachnius parma
GTTTTAAACCATTTAAAATAAAATATTGTGCATGTGATCGTTTGTTTAAATAGTGATGATATAGAGAAATAATCAACTATTCAAAAACCTCTTTTGTACATTTTTGAAAAGAGGAAGCATTTAAACACAAAATGTTAACGGCTGGTTCAAGATTATGGAATTGTTGTGGGGCCCCACATTGTTATACAAATGTTTTTGTTGTTGATATTTTATTCTCAACCGATTTTGATCAATTTAAGTTAATTCTGTTATTAAAATTGTATACAATACCCGGGGGGATCTGTCCTCATTGAAAGGGGGGTATCATGCGTGACAAGAAAACGAGTAATTAGGGTGGTTTTTTTACGATCAGGCGAGATACTCGAGTATCTCGTTTATTAGGGTCTCAAAATCACCCAAAATCAGGAAAAAGGGTATCTTTTTTAGGCTGATGAATTATTCGTTTAGGGTGTCAACAACTCAGCTTACTTGCTTAGGGTATAAACAATAGTTTATAACTTGCTTTTAATAGGGGTTTACACAAAAGAGATTACTTGCTTAGGGTATCAAATATAGTTATAACCTGCTTAGAGGTTTACAAAAAATTGATTACTTGCTTAGGGTATCAAAAATACTTGCTTAGGGGTTTACAAAAAAATTGATTACTTGCTTAGGGTATCAATTACCGATAATCATACTACTTAGGGTGTATTTTTTGCACCACGCAAATACTCGTTTAGGGGTGTGCTTTTGGCAAGTCCTTGGTCACGCATGATACCCCCCTTTCTATGAGGACATACCCCCCCGGGATACAATATGCTCTTTCAAATTTGACACACAGTTTTTCATTATCTCACACACAAACAAATTGTGTAGCGCCCTCTATACCACAGCTCACCTATCCATTTAAACAAAATACACAATTTATCAACAATTTGCCAGTTTTTGACCTCTGTTTCACTTTGGGGCAGGTTCTGGAATCATGCAATGACCCTTTATGCCCGGTGCAGACCGTGCTGACTCAACCCGTTCCGACTGCTTTTCAGCCTGAATAACTCAGTATGTTGCCTCAGGACTCCCGCCGTTTTTTGTTCGAGTCAAGTGCCAGTCGGAGGTCATAATGCCCCCCTTTCACAACCGATCGGACCGCTGGAAGGGGAGGGGAGGAGGGGAGTGGTGGAGGGGGGGGGGGGGGGATTAGTAATGATTTTAAGCAAAACCAAACAAAAAAACGCTCTCAGTAGACTTTTATGAGGACACCCCCACCCCCCGCTTACACAACATTTTGGTCCCGGCCAGGATCACTCCTACATTGGTCTCATTTCCATCAAATTTGTAAAAATGCCGCTTGAAAAAACCTCTGCCTCTTACATTTGTTTGGCGACGGTTGAGGGACACCCCTCTCCTTAGAGTTCCGGGGGGGGGGGGGGGGGGGTACTCGAATTATCTTTTAGCGGGGTGTGCCTCAGCCAACCCCCCCCCCCCCTCCCCCCCCCCCTCCAAGGGTGGCACCAAGAAAACTACGGTGCACTTCCCAACATATAGTAACACCAGTAACACAATGATTATGTTCATCGGATAGGGTGTCTTTTCCAATGAAAAAGAACAGTAATTTTGGTCGTGTAGTTTTTTGTTTTAGGGCGCTCTGAGTGACACCATGTCAGGTTCCCCCTTTTTTAAAGTACCAAGTCAGTGCCTGATAAATCGCACTTACTGTCTTGTTTTCCGTCGCGAGCGGGTGAGAAAAAAAAATCGTCTAGAGCCCTCGAAAACTTGGCTGGTTCGGACTAGGTTGTTCGACGTTATGACGGGCACGGAAGTTCGAACTGACTTGATGAAAATTGACAAAAATGTGAACCTGAGCCGCCTCAGCTAGAACGCCCTAAAACAAAAACTACACGACCAAACTTACTGTTCTTGGTATCGTATTTCATTGGAAAAGACACCCAATCCGATGGATATGTCGTTACTATAATATTTTGGGAGCCCCGTTCCGTATTTTTAGGGCCACCCTGTATTATTAAAACCGATATCGTTATTAACCGCAAGCCGGCTAATTATCGATCGAGCGATATATCGATCGTGCATATTTTTTATATCCAAAAAATATATAGATTTTGGCGCGGCGGTTTTTTTCAATTTCAGCTGCAGCGCGAGCTAGCTACCAGCTGAGCATGTTATCTTCTTCTGAATGCTTTTTAATGACGTTTACGTGATGGTAAGTTTGGCTATCTATTTCATTTCAAGATGTTATTATGTTTAGGCATGTTACTAGGTCAAGTGCCAAAGAGGCTATATTATGATCTAGTATGATCTAGACGAGGAGGCTAGGTAAAATCAAATAATTACCGGTACATTTGCTGCCAAGACCAAGTGACACTGACTGACTGAGCGCGCCGCGCAAGCCGCCGGTGCGGCATGGTCCAGCCTCCGGCTCCAGCAAGGGCCAGGCCAGGCCGGCCAGCCGAATTATTCAAGGCCAGCGCCAGCAAGGGTCAGGGATAGCTGGGGGACAACTGTCAAATTCACTCCGTAGAGGTGTGATTTGAATCACTTTTGAAGCTTTGTTTGTGTGTGTATCAGACTGGAAATGCGAGTAGAAACAAGATAAATAAATAGCCTACCGTTTGTTTGCATTGCTGCTTGCGGATGCCAGGTCCCAGGGCCAGGACCAGGTTCATGGCGGCGCAGCGCGACGGAGAAGCACACAGGATAATTGGCTGAGAGTCTTGAGACACGGTACTTGGCACAGTTAGCACTACTTGGCACTTCTTGGCACTACTTGGCACTTGTTCGCACCAATTAGTAGGACCGATATTGCTTTGGCTATTCTTAAATTTATGACGAAATGCCATGGCCGTACCCAAAATGTCCGACTTGTCGAGTCGAGTGCCGTTACTAAGCCTCGAGGCTCGAGGCTGGAGTCTAACTCTGACTTGAGTAAGGTAAGAGTCGACTAGTCACTAGGTATAAAGAGTAAGACTAAGTTAAATTATAAATAGCCTACTTTTTTGCAAGTAGTAATAACTAATATGATATATGATTATAATCTAGTCTAGACTATCTAGAGCAGAGTGAAAATTTATGATATTGTTGATATAAAAAGTTGATTTAAAATTGAGCTTTGTCACTTGTGTATTTAACTAATTCTTTGAAAAAAAAAATTTCTCTCAGACTCAGGCTCAGCCTCAGGCTCAGTTTCAGAGCTTCTTCAATTAAAGAACAGGAGTCCAGACTGAGTGATTGCATCCCCAGATGCCTCTTTTACGTACCAGCCAAGGACGACTACTCTCAGACTCGGCTGCAACTGCAAGTCTACGACTACTTCTCCCCCGAGGAATTGGGAAGAGTATTTTGAGTGACTGAAATAATGACGAAATTGTTGATAAAGTTGATCTAATAATTAATATTGAGCTTTCTCTATTACTTGTATGTGTTTTTCTATCAGTTTCACTTTCAGAGTTCCTTGAATTGATCCCTTCTCTAAAGTACCAGCCAAGGATGACTACTCTCACTCTCAGCCACTACCAGCGTGTTCACACACAAACATTTTCATCCCTTAATCATGACTAAAGAATCATGATTAAACCAAACGTTCACACACACCAAGCCAATATTCCACAACAACTGACTTCCAGGTGGCTTCCAGGTGCATCGAACACCAGGTCTCTCTAGGCTAGGGCCCCCCTAGGGCCCTGTGTGCGCGAACGTACACGTTAAGCCACGCCCAGTTAGTTACGAGTCGTATACTATAGCTAACCATGATTAAGCAAGAAATCCTTGTTCACACACGAAATGAGCGTGATTCTATAGTCAGCTCTCGTACAAAACAACGATAAAACCCGTGTTTCGTTAGTCATGACTAACAATACGTCGTTTCGTTAGTAAGCATTCAGACACACAAATTTTTAATGAGCAGCTGATTCTATAGTCAGCTGCTGATTCTTTAGTCATGATTAAGGGATGAAAATTTTGTGTGTGAACACGGGGAACTACAAGTCTACTTCTCCCCCGAGGAATGGGAAGATAAAACACGACTGAAATAATGACAACATTGTTGATTTAATTTTAAGGTTGATCTAATATTGAGCTTTGTCTAGATCCAATACCTAACTTTGAATATGTGTTTTCACCTCAGTTCAGAGTTACTTGAATTGAAGAACTTGAGTGCATCACCATGCCGCTACCAGCCAAGGATGACTACTCTCAGCTTCAAGTCTACTTCTCCCCCGAGGAATGGGCAGATATGAGTGACTATGAGAGGCTGAGACATAAGAACATCAAAGAGAACTATGAGATGATGATAGAAATTGGTGAGTATACCAGTCACATTAATGCAAACGCCTCTAGAGAATGAAACCAATTCAATTCCTTGCTTGAGCCTTGACTGCAGGTTTAGCTCCATGTTTTAGCCATTTTAGCTATCTCATATTTTAGTCCTAAGTTAAAGGTATATTTAGAAAACTTTCTGTATTGCTTGGTCTTGCACCAGTCACGATTGGGTTTTAAAACGATAGTTAAGCCTACATTCAGTCTTAGGTTAATGTTCTTTATTCCTTCCATAGAGGACTACATGTGCAGCTATCTGGGCTCATGACGCAACGGCCAAATTGTAGGAAGACAGCGAAGAAATAAAACGAGATTTAATGAGACTTAACTTTTAACAACTATATCATCCTCAAAGGTAAAACAAAATGTTAGGCGTAAATGTACACATATCTATGTAGCCAAATTCTATATTCTGCATGCTTTGCACACAGGACTGCAGGTGCAGCCCCCTGGGTAAATAAAACCACAGTGAGGTCATAGGAAGCCAGTGGAGGAAGAGTATGAGTTTTAATGAGACATTCTGGCCCGTATTCACAAAGGAGGTTTGTACAAACCCCGGTTCAAACCGCGGTTTACATCTATGGAATGCCAATTGTAAACTGATGGAGAGAGAATGTGTACCATCAACATTGTTAACAAGTAAGGAATTTACATTCTCTCTCCATCAGTTTACAATTGGCATTCCATAGATGTAAACCGGGGTTTGAACCGGGGTTTGTACAAACCTCCTTTGTGAATACGGGCCCATGTGTCTACTCCTAACAACTGTACACTTTATTTACACAAATTTGCACATAGGACTTGCTATACAGCCCCTGTGTTCATGATGACACGGTGAGGTCGCCAGTGAAAGTCAGTCAAGGAAGAGTATGAGTATAAATGAGGCCTGATTTTCCTGAATTTTGTTTCCAGAAAATATCCAATATTGTCCTCAAAGTTCTAAACATTTTGAAAATCTGAAAGCCTGTATTTCTTTATTCCTTGCAAAGAAGACTTCAGGTGCAGCCTCCCGTATTCATGAGGCCACAGTAAGTTTGTAGGAAGCCAGTGAAGGAAGAATGGGTTTTAATGAGACTTTATATTAATCCAGAAGTCGTACCGATGTCATCTTCAAGCATTGTAAGCCTATATTTACACTTATCTATGTAACTCTTTGCACACAGGACTGCAGGTGCAGCCCCCAGGGTTCATGAGGCCACGGCGAGGTCGCAGGAAGCCAGTGAAGGAGGACAGTGATAGTGAAGATGAGGAGTGGAAACCTTCCGGGTCAAAGCGTAAGAAACAAAGAGGTATGATGGAGGGGAGTGTTCCCTTCTGCTATGAATGGTAAAACGATCATTGATCATGGCCAAAATCATTCTCGTGCCCCGGGATGAATAAACAAAATATTGTGGTGTACTATTTTGAGCTTACATTTTATTCATTTGTTTAACCCCTTGAATACAGGAACCAGGGGGATGTGTACAAAGTCTATGGGGATTTTAGTATCTCAAAGGAACGGGTAAAATGATAAATTTATGAAATTAATTTACAATTTGTTTGGGGTTCAATATCAATTAGTCAGTAGAATGCACATATTGTTTTTCAAACCATTCATAGAACATTAAAACAAACATTACGTTTCACTAAGTTAGCCGTGATCTCCACCACGGTGGAAATCAACTCAACCATTTTAATAGCTTTCGTCAACATTCCATGCCCTGTTAACTGCCCCCGAGACCTAGTGGTATTATAGAGATAATCTCCTCCGGTTACACGCAGTAAACTGATAAGAACGGTGTAAACGGTGATAAAATTCTACTAGAGGCACGAATCTCTCAACCTCTCCTCAGGCCTGAGAAGCGGTTATTTTCTAACTTGGGTGAAACGTAATGGTGTGCTAGTTCAAATCAGCATGAGATGTGAACGTGTTCTTTTTTTACTCTTTTGGAGTAATTATTTTTTTTTGTTAAGCTGAATGAAGTGATTATTTGCTCTCTTATACAACCAATGAGGCCAATGGAAAGTTGTGCAATTGACTTGTGATTGATCAAGTAATATGCTAGCTTCAGTAGATGTGAACGTAGTATTATTAACAATTCTTGTTTGATTGCACAGCATACAGTCAAACCTGGCCACCTGTCTAGCTGCTTACCTGCCTACACAGTCAAACCTGTTTAACGCCCACCTTTCTATAGCAGTCAAACCTGTCTATAAAACCTGTCTTAGTTGCCACATGGAATGTATCTAATGTATTTTCCATGCTCCCTAAACAGGTTCCTTTCAAACCCCGTTCAAGGGCGTACAGGGACCAGCCAAGCCCTCTGCCTCAAAGAAGCCTCCACCAAGCAAACCGGTAAAGATTAACACTAAATGATAGAAAGAGTACTTTTGAAACGACATTTTAATCATATTAATTTGGAATGTTATATAGGTTAGACTTATGATTGAGTTTAGAACATAAGTAATCATAGTGTAATTTGTGTGTGTCAACATGAGTACTGACTATAATTTGTTTTAACCCATTCAGGACGGACTGATTTTGGCATAACATGCATTCTCCATAGACTCCTGCCCAAGCATTTTTGACTAGTCCTGAACAGGTTAATGCATTAGCAATAAAATGCCATTGCTCAGGGAGTCAGGGGTATGACAAAATCCAGACTTGACAATAAAATATAGCTCTTTGCAGATATTTACTAGCAGCAACACAACAGAAACAAATGTATTCCCTGATATGCATTGTTGTGGCTAGTTTCAGTATTTTAGCAAAATGGAAATAAAAAACAATTAACTGACTAATTAAAAAAATTGTCCTCTGATGTACCTTGATGAGTGTGGAATAAATTGAGCTCAACTTCACACATTTGTATTTGTGTTTTGATTTCACAGCACACAGCTACATCAGGCCTGGCGTACGATGATGATGGCAATCCCCTTTCTGATGAGGAGCACATCGGGGGAGAGAAGATCATTGATCTGCTTGAATGGAAGGACTGTGAGGAGTCACCTGATCCTGCTGCTGATGGCCAGGGGTCATGTGACAAGAAGGATGGATCATGTGACCAGGGCACGGTACCATCAGGTGATCAGGAGCCACAGTCATCAGAAGCTGGCCCAGCACACAGGCAGACTGGACCCATGAAAGTTGGCCGCAAGGCTAAATCACTTGCAGGTATACCTAATATTTATTCCAATATAGGAGTACAGTACAATGTTTTTCCTTTACATGTCGACCCTTTTATTGTTTATTTATGTAATTACTTTTTTAGTTAACCCAGTGTTGGGAAACAAATTCTGAATTTATTTGACATTTTAACTGTCTAGATGTAATACTGCCTACAGATAAATAATAATTCATTCAGGATACATGATGGACATTCAAATATATATTTTCCCGATTCTACTAGGACAAATTTTCATTGTGAAATACCTAAATGTGTAAGTGTATTTTAAAGACTAGTAATCATCATTTTAGTGCTAATTTTTGTTTTGTTTTTCAGGTCACAAAAAGGTGAAACAAAGTGCCCCATCCACTGGGTCTCGGTATCCAAGGAGATCTGTGTCCAGGAAATGCTACAAGGAGGATGACGTGCCTGATGATGACCATTACATCTGTAAGTATTTCACATGTTATGTTGAGCATGGTTCAATGCATTATTTTCCAATAGATATACTGGTTATTGACAACTGATCATTCCTGCTGTACACTGTATCCCTTACCTTTATAACAATAAGTGTAATGCAACGTATTATTTGTTGAATATTGAAAGATGTTTGGTTTGATGTATATGTAGTAAACTAATACAACTCTTTTCAAATTTAAACCAACCTTGAAGTTCAATGTGTCATGAATTGAAAAACGTAAGGATAAGAAATATGGATCACTAATGTACTCTGTATTTGTATATCTGTATTTCTGTATTTGTATACATAGAGATTCAAAGTGTTTCCTCTAGCAGTTGATTACAGTGTTTCAACATTTTAATGCTAATTTTCAACTCTCAGATTGTGAGGATTGCCATGATGTGAATGAAGGAGAGTGCACCAAGCATCCACTCACAATCATCGAAGACCCACCAGTTGCCAAGGGCTGTGAAGACAGAGCTAGGCAGACTCTCCCAGAGGGCATGCACGTCAAGGAGTCACACATACCTGGTGCTGGGCTTGGGGTGTTTGCCACCAAGGTCATCCCTAAAGGATACCGCTTTGGACCTTATGACGGGGACATTGTGGACTTGGAGACGGGCTATGACAGTGGCTATGCTTGGGAGGTTTGTGTTCTGAAATTGTTCTCTTTATTTGGAGTATCTAATGAAGATGTTGAAAAACTTGAAATGTTGACGATGTGTAGCAAGTACCTTGTTCTCTATTACATTAGCTTAAATTCTTTGTTAGATATTAGTTATCCTTTTTCTTATGGCTTTGGACCTAATGATGGTAATATTGTTTATTTGGATATGTGCATTTCCTTCTATTGAAACACAAACAAATACTTGTAATTCGTTGACAAATTATAATGAATGTCATCAACTATACAGCCACCATTTTAACAGTAATAATGTGGTTTGTATTTCTAATGAGGAACTATAATTTTTATTTCCTTCTAGGTAGTTACTGAAAAATTTGATAAATCCATTTGAATTATCCTTCAATCCTGACTTTGTTTACTAGATCTGTGTGCAGGGCAGACCCAAACACTATGTCGACAGCAGCAGTGAGAAGACGGGAAACTGGATGTGATACATTAATTGCGCCAGGGAAAAAAAAAAATGTCTGCTTTGAAAATAATCTGTACATTTTTAGCCTATCTATTATTCTGTCCTGCCTTTGTTTGCTAGATCTGTGTGCAGGGCAGGCCCAAGCACTATGTCGACAGCAGCAGTGAGAAGACTGGAAACTGGATGCGATACATCAACTGCGCCAGGAATGAGTCCGAGCAGAACCTTGTGGCCTTCCAGTACCTAGGCCAGATCTACTATCGGTCCTTCAAGCCTATCTACCCCGGGACCGAGCTGTTGGTGTACTATGGGGAGCAGTATGCTAAAGAGCTGGGAGTGCATCTGCAACTCAACAAACTCAAGCTTGACACAGGTAAGAACTTCACTGATTTGTCCGTTGATAAATGTACTACCAGTCATTTAAATCTGACCTGTTAGTGTGTACAACAGGGAGCCGAATGGTTAAGAGCTAGGAGCTTATCTACAACGAAAACAATGACAAAACTCTCTAAACATTCTGTGCATGACATTAAATACATGTATGTAGGTTTTCATGATATAGACATTGCAATTGCAAAATTAAAGGTATACGACACAAATAATCATATGAGATTATTTTGTTAAATCCATTTTTATCTTGAGTCCTTATCATCCTATCCTTTTGTATTCTAAAAAATGGAACAAAAATAAGTTTGTAGAAACAATGAGGAAATGTCAAGGGCAAACACAAGTATTGCTGTATATGGTAGTGGAAATATGAACTATCAATTCTCTTGTGTTCAGAATGTAATTTGTTTCATTTTGTTTGTTTTATCTTTCAGAATCTGGGCTGTACAGATGTGAAGTGTGTGGCAATGTCTACTCCATCCTTATCTTTCTTGCAAGGCATCTCAAGTTCACCCATGGATATATTGGCATGGCTCCTACAACAGATACCCCTCAGGATGAAATCATGACATTCATCCAACAAAGAAGTCTGCCAGGGCGTGTAATGAAAGCTTCAAGCAAAACAGAACAACTCATAGCACAGAAAAGGAAAGTAACGTTTCAAGAAAATGCTCCATCAATTGTACATACTGGCAAATGTATGAAAAGACAAGGTAAAGAAAATAGTTCAGGTGAAAACCAGGAAAAACTTTCAAATAGTGCCAAGCCATTTCAATGTAAACAATGCAGCAATGAATTTGAAAATGAATTGAAATTGTCGAAACATGATTGCAAAATTACAAATATGAAGATATCCAAGTCCAAGTGCAATATATGCAAACAGGCATTCATTAATGTTAAAAGTCTGTCAGAACATAAATGTCAACATTCAGGTACAAACCAACATGCGTGTGATGTATGTGGGAAAGCATTTAGTATTTCAGGTAATCTCACAAAACACAAACTCATTCACACAGGTGAGAAGCCCTATGTGTGTGGTGTATGTGGGAAGGCATTTGATCAGTCTTGTAATCTCACAACACACAAACGTATTCACACAGGTGAGAAGCCCTATGTGTGTGATGTATGTGGGAAAGCATACAGTGATTCAGGTAATCTCACAAAACACAAACTCATTCACACAGGTGAGAAGCCCTATGTGTGTGATGTATGTGGGAAGGCATTTGGACATTTTCATGTTCTCACAAGACACAAACGCATTCACACAGGTGAGAAGCCCTATGTGTGTGATGTATGTGGAAGGCATTTAGTAATTTCAGTAATCTCACAGAACACAAACGCATTCACACAGGTGAGAAGCCCTATGTGTGTGATGTATGTGGGAAGGCATTTGATCAGTCTCAGAATCTCACAAGACACAAACGCCTTCACACAGGTGAGAAGCCCTATGTGTGTGATGTATGTGGGAAGGCACTTAATAGGTTGGGTAATCTCACAACACATAAACTCATTCACACAGGTGAGAAGCCCTATGTGTGTGGTGTATGTGGGAAGGCATTCTCTCAATCTTCTCACCTCAAATCTCACAAGTGCTCCAATGCCAGCAATGCTAAGTCAAGGTCTGCTCATCCAAAGAATGCAAATCTTGGGAAGGAAAAGAAACCAAGCCGAGGTGATGTAACTCCCAGTGCAATAGATAAAGAACATTAATGAATCTTTTATTGTCAAATGTCATGAATTAAAGTGATTCAGGTAAAGTGTCAGATATTGCACAAAATGACATTTGAGACTTCAATCCTATATCAACATCATTGTAAAATACAATTGAAAGATTTGTGAAAGTTTGAAAGAAAACGAACACTGTTTACCTAGTGAAAAAAACGAATATTGAGTTCATATTTTATCACCGAATACTGATGGTCTGTCATACTTTTGTAGCAGTAATGAATGATCCGTTTGAGATATTCGCACCCGTGTATTTTTACACACGTAGTACATAATTCATGGAATTTGAACTCGCTCGGCTCAAAGTTCAATCTCCGCAATGTTCTCACGGGTGCTGCATGCGGACGTTCTCAGCTAAGACATTGTACTTTTTTTTCAATTGCGTTAATTAACGTCATTGAAATAAAAGATTTAAATGATAATTATCTTCATACTAAAGGGACATTTGAAAAAATCAAACCCTATTTTATTCTTCTCTTACCATAAGCTAAACAACACGGTAGAAGAGAAACGAGGAAACTCCAAGTAATTTTCGTGGATTTGGACACTTTACATGTATGACTTTAAAGATAAGTATCTAATTAATTTTTCAAATGTCATCAGTTTGTGTGAATTTGATGAAAACCTGAAATGTAATGAAATGCAATTATATTTCATTTTAGAATTTATAAAGTAATTTATTTTTAATATATTTTTGTTTTTGTTATAATCAACTTTTAATGTGTTGGAATCTCGATCTAATCCCTTCAAAATTCTGAAATACCCATAGACTTTGTACATAGCCCATACAGTATCATGGGCATCATATGGGTTACAGTGTACAGAAATTATAACAAGTTGAAAGTAAAAGCAGATTTAAATGATAAAAAACATGAACTAAAAACAAATCAATTACACCATTACCCTTCTGTATTGTTGCCTGTTTACATGCTAATCTATGCACTGAACTATTACCACATGTATGTGTATTCAGATTGTATATTTCTTCTTTAACCAGGCCTTACAATGCAACATACATCACACATACTATTCATTTATCCCTTCCTTAGTTCAGCAACCAGATTCTCACATTCCTTCCTCCTTATTGTACCTGTCAACAACATTCCTTCCTTGTACATTTTAAACTAGGTTATCCTTGTTCATGCAATAATTAAAAAGGGAACTTTTTATTTCAACCCATACCCTTCAAAATTCTGAAATCCCCATTGGGTGGAATTCACAAAGAAGGTTTGTAGGAAGTTTGTACAAACCATGGTTTGACCATGGTCTACATCTATGGAATGCCGTTTGTAAACTGATGGAGAAAGAATGTAAACTCCTTGTTAACTCCTTGTTAACAATGTTGATTTACAATTTACTTGTATACAAGCAGCATTCCATAGATGTAGACCATGGTAAAACCATGGTTTGTACAAACCTCCTACAAACCTCCTTTGTGAATTCCACCCATAGACTTTGTACACATAACTCACCAGTTCCCATAAGAAACAGATTAACAGGGCTGTTGATAATTGTGCTTCCATGTAAATTTCAGCAATTACATTGATGTAAGCAGTATGCCTTTGTTGTACATTGTACGCCTCCTTCTCATTCGAACAAGCTTGTTTTGTATTCTTGTATTGGGCCCTGCTTAAATGTATTGATTACCAACATTAAAGGGACATTCCCTCTTTTGCAAGCCAAATTTCAAAAGTTGCGAGGTTATTGTTTTATATGAAAGAAAATGTCATTTAACAGCATGCCTGAACAACATTCTTGTAGCCCTGCATGTTACCAGTATGTCTTTGTAGTACATTCTACACTCTCTTCTCATTTTAACAAGCTTGTTTTGCATTCTCTTGCATTTGTTTGTAATTCCTTCAACAATACTTAATACCTGCTGTACTGCACATACCTCAACAACTTTTCTCTTAGAGATTATAACCCCTCTCCTTTGTTTCTGTGTATGTTCTACATTCTGTTTAGGTCATTATGTTTTGTTTTTTTGCAAATAAAGTTTTAATGGATGACTACAGAATGTATCATAATGAAGTACAGTACAGACAATGAAAGAGTTTGTTGAATGTATTCCATTTTCAGTTATAGGGCAAAATATCCATCCTGATATAAATCATTACTGCCTAATTTTATGAACTTTGTTGGCATTCTTATTGTAATATCATTGATTTTTATCTTATACATACTATTTTAAAGTATTGTAATGAATTAATGCATTGCTATCTTAGCCAATATTTTTCCAAGCAATACTGTAAAATGTTGTTGAACTTGAGGGTTTGTGAAATCTTTATTTATTTTACTGCCTTGATGGTAAATTTATAAATTCTTAGCAAATTTGAATTGTTACTAAGTAAGTTTACCCTATGTTTAAAGTTATCCACATGAATCTACTTTGTATCCATAAATTTGTTCTATATTATGTAATATATTTATTTTGATTTTCCATAAAGAACAGCAGAAACTTTCTCATTATGGACAGAATATTGAATAATGTATTTATTTCAAATTATTTATTCATATCGAATGAAATATTTCAATTTGATGAACAAGTTGGCCTGCTGTGTGCTTGGCTAAAGGGTTTGAAATATTTAAATTCGATGAACAAGTTGGCCTGCTGTGTGCTGAGCTAAATAGGGTTTCTCGGCCAATTTCGTAAGCTTCTCATTCGTTTTGATAAGTGTGTCATTCAAGATCACGAAATCTAGCTAACAGCTTGCAATTTTGGTTCAAAATTGCATTTTGTTCACATGATTTAGCTCTTCCGTCAAGTGATTTACCACTTTTAGCATTCAATTTGAAAAACACGCTATTTGCATTCAATTTCACCAACATATTTCAAAGAAGAGAAATTGAATGACAATTTTACGAAATAGAAGCATGTTTTTCAATCGAATGCACACAAAATGTTTTTGAATGTTTGCTACATGAATTTTAATGCCAAAAAAAAATTTTAACTGCGAAATACAGCTGCGGTGACAAAATCGGCAAAATTGAATGCACACAAAATGAATTCGTGAGGCCATCTTACGAAATTGACCGAAAAATCCTATAACCTTACCTTATTTTAACGAATCTTTGCTCATTGAAGGAAAAAGACCTGCTTTGCCAAAAAAAAAGTGAAAAAAATATATTGTAGATTTAATTTGGTCAAGTATTATGCTACTTGTTAGTGATATGTGGCATTGAAATTAACAACAATATCTCTGTTTAAACAAATGTTATCAATTCATCACCTATTTGTTATGCCATTGAAAGAAAATGTTTTGTAATACTTTGTTATTTTGATTGAATGGCTAGATATATGAAAAAGGAGTTTAAGACTAAATGAGTATCTAGTAGAACAAATATGAAATATAGATAAAGCATTGTTATGCTTATCCCACAGAAAGCTGTGAACTATACAAATAATACAACTGTTGTAAACATTTGCGTATCTAGTAGAGAAGATACAAAATATAGCTGACTTGAAAATAATGTAGATAAATGTTTCATTATAAAAAACTGGTAGATAAAATTATGCCTATCCCACAGAAAGGTGTGAACATTCTTTACAAATAATAAAGCTGTTTTAAACATGACAAACAAAAAACAATTTACCAATTAACAGCAAGTGCATCTAATTTGAATTTACAATAGTTTGCATAGTACATGACTACATGTGTTACCTGTATTGTTCAACATAATTGCAATGTAATGTTTGATACACATTTGCTTAATGATTCGAAAACATAACAATGTGTACATAATATGTCAATTTAATTGTATAATATTTTCTTGCCAAGTTCTTTTTCAATTCTTACCAGAGATACATTGCACTCAACTTACTGTTGAAGTTCTGATCCAAATTGAACATTTGTAAAAGTTCTCTCATCATTACTAATAAATAATAACCAACATTATTATTTAGTAATACAACATATAACTTGGTAATCTTGCTCCAGATACTGTTACCTTACAATATACATATTTGTGTTTGTTCAATTTGTATATTCATCATGTAAATATGTTGGAAATTCCCATGATAAAAAAACATGTTACCATTGTTATAAACAAAACTGTGTTACTGTTCTCTACAATGCTTCTAAATAGTAATTTTATATTTAGCCATGTTTGGTCTATAGATATTATTGTATCATGAAATTATAACAATAATATGTTTACATTCTCATTATATAATAGTAAGGTCTTATTGTTGCATTAAAACAAATATAATTGTGTTAATGTTGTGATATATTTACAAATTTTGTCCCATACATGTAAATTTCAATGGTATATTTAGCATTTAGCAAAAATTACAACGTGTTGAAAATGTTCATCAATAGCATAAGTTGTTGACATTATTATATGAAAACAATAATTTGTGTTCTTGTAATGATAGTTTTATGAATGTCTGTGCATGTTAATATTCACAGAATTGTCAGTAGTGTTTGGTCAATAGAGATTATGCAACATGAAATGAACATTGATATAGGTTCGAATTCTCATAAATGTAATATATGTTCACATTGTTTACATGACAACAAATATAATTTGTGTTCTTGTCATGATATTTGTACACAATTTTCTGTTTGATCTACAATTGTAAATATTCATAGAATAGTAAGCAGTTTTTGTTTGATAGTTATATTAAAACCTGAATTCAAAATTAATACTTGTTTGATTGTTTTTCAATCTTCACATGCTAGATTAATTTCTGGCCCCTTCTCATAACTTCTTTAGTTTTGTTTCATCCTCTCTTCTGTTACTTCTCCTCATGCCCATAGCGGATTGTCCAAAGGGGGGTGCATAATTTACCCAAACCGGGACCAAGACCGATACATAGTGGACCGTTCTGTATCGGGGGGGGGGGGGGGGTGGGGGGGGGGGGGGGGGGGGTGCATACCCTCCCCGCCTACATGACTCTTTCTTAATCGCCACAGGTATACAGACACCAGTGGCATTGCATGGGTTGGACTGTGAAGGGAGGGGGGGGGGGGGGCAAACTGATTTGGGGGCGCGCCTTACATACTTGGTAATCTATATCTTCACTCTCGGTGCCATCTAAATCCATTAATGCGCTCTAAATCCCAATCACAGACAACAGTTCTATCATGCATGTGTTTGTATGCATTGTGAGCGTTGCCAAAAAAAAACTCTGAGTGTATGTCTGCTTCCATGTTTGTGAGATGCCTGTTGCCTTCAGCACCTAGCTATGGAGACTGGGGTGGTGTGCCCCTATAGTTTTTTATTTAAATACATTTTCTCCTGGTTATGTAAA
>JBAMJV010014054.1:0-68668 GCA_037951105.1 Echinarachnius parma
TAAAGGGGTAGTACAGTTTTGGTAAGGCTGAACTTTAGTAACCCAACCTAGACAGCAGGGGCGGATCTAGCTTTTTGCTAAGGGGGGGGGGGGGGGGTTTGACCCGAGACGCGAAGTCCGAGCCGTGTAGCAGCGAGTGGGGGGAGAGATTTTTTTTGCTATTTTGAACCCCCGTAAGTGATTTTTTTCCCACTTTTTTTTCACTTTTTTCACTGATACATTTTCACTTGGCAGCCCAAGGGGGAGGGGGGGGGGGGGGGGGGGTTAATCCCCCTAAACCTCCCCCCCCCCCTGGATCCGCCACTGTACAGTAACATTATAAACTAATAGATATAACTCCACCTTGCTCGAAAGGTATACAAAATTACAAACGACTAAGTAAAAAGCCTGTTATCATTAAAAAAAGAGCCATTAAAACACAAGAGGGCGCTTTCTAAAAAGGCATTGGTTTCAACAATTTTTCATACAAAATTACATGTGATGTTTAATTGAAATAATGATTAAATAGAGAGATCATCAACAACTATTTAAAAAACGCTTTTGAAACTTTTTGAAAAAGTGCATAAAAGTGCAAGCATTTTTTTTTTTTTTTGAAAAAAATCATCTAATTATTTGGGCCCCAAATATTTATAAGATCAGATATATTTATTGATATTTCAGCCGTTTCTGGGTTGATTTTGATAAAATAAAGTTTATTCTGCCATTAAAATTGCATGTTCTCTCAAATTCGACACTCAGTTTTTCATTACCTCACAAACAAATTGTGATGTGCAGCGCCCTCTCTACCAAAACTAAACTACCCCTTTAAAGAGGACAAGAGGTAGGATTTGACCAGAAAATGGTATGTTTCTTAAGAAAATTGTTGTTAAAGGGGTTACTAACATATGAAATGTAATATGACATATATGAGTTATCAACTTCCTAGAATAATGCAAACATGGCAGCTAGCAGTAGTGCCTCAAACCAACAGTGAAAGTGACTTACAATCGTTCAAGCATAGATCCTCTGCTAATAAAGCTCTCTAATGTTATTAAAGCACTAAAAACACAACCATATTTTCCTCTTTTCTTTTTTTTTGTAATGGTGCACTAATTCCTGGGGGGCTGGCGCCCAGACAGGAAGATTTACAGCAGCACATTTCCGGAGATCAAGTCTTGGGAGGAGAATGGGGGGGGGGGGGGGGGAGGGACTGGTAATTGGCATACTGCAATTGATGGATGGATTCACACTCCAACAAATTACTTATTCTCCTAAGTTTTAGTACAATCATCTGGGAAGAGTATTATTGTACGCAGTGGCGTAGCTACGGGGGGTGGGGGGGGGGGGGGGGGGGGAGGCCTGTGCCTCCCCCCCCCAATAACTTTGAAAAAAACATTAACACAACATAAGGGGAACAACAAAAATACATAAGGTGTGCCCCCTCCCCCCAATATTGTGCGGTGCTGAAGTGCATGTGCAGAACCACATGAGAAATAAAGAGAGACTCAAAGCACATTTTGAAGATATTAGTTTTTTTTTTTTTATGTTGGAAGATATAACATAGTTGATTGTACATCTTCCATTCCAACCCATCGATATATACACACTGGATACAGCACGCTGAACAATGCCGAATGAGCGACGTTGAAGCCGCCGCAAGTATCTAAAAGTCCACCTAAGTGACCAAATACAAAAGGTGCTTCTATTCATTTCCGTAAATCGATTCACTCGAGCGAGCATGGTCTTTGTATTTGGAGTACTTTTGGAGTACTTTTTCACACTGTCGCTGGCTTAATGATGAGGGCGCTGTTGCTATATCCAGTATTTTTATATCGATGTTCCAACCACACAAGTTTAACTTTCCAGTTAAAAAAATAAGAAAAAAGAAGAAGATATTTGTCATTTAGGTTCTGAAACATAAGTTGTAATGAGAGTAACTACCAGTACTTTTTTTAAATCTCAAATATGTATATTTCTAAATGGATTAAATCAATAAATCAAATATTTGTACTATGAATTGTGTGTGAACGACACAAAAGTCAGCACCAGCAGACGACAGCTTCCTAAGTCGAACATATGTACTGTAACTTGACGGGACACTGAGACAAATGGCCGGCGTGTTTGCTAATCAAACAGCTCGGAGCTACAGGAACACAGGGGTCATGCGAGGTCGCCTTCCAAATATTAGCGTGGGGTTGTTCCTGTACAAGAATACATCCTAACCTCAGGTGTTCAGAGTTCAGAGAGGGAAAACTCTGATGCTATAAACAAACAAAAAAGTCCTTTTAAGAACATGAAAGTGAAGTAAATGAATGGGATATTAAAGGGATCTAGTAACTTTGTTGCAAAAAGTGACGACTGGTTGATAAAATGTGTATTTTTGTGATCTGATATGTTCAATAACTAATGTGTGAAAATGGATGTTATATGGCCAAGCAATGAGCAAAAATGCAAAGTGATATTTGCAGAACCATTGCCCTGACTTTGTACGTACAGTTATAACTTTCCACTGGATTATTTTTAAAATTTGAACACTTCAATCTTAAAAATCTTTTTAACAAAAGTGAAATTTGAAGAAAACAAAACCTGCTCCATGCTTCTATCGGAGATACGAATACAACAAGATATGAGAAAACCACTAGATTTCTAATGAAGTTTTTTGGACAATGTTACTAGATTCCTTTAAGGTAAGGTTCAGGAATGGGATCAAGCTTGAAGTTTAGGGAAAGGGAAGTTTCAAGGGGTGTGCAGCAAGCAGACCAAATGAGACGACTGACGTAGACCAATTGTAGGTGCAATCGAGGCGACCAATCATTCATCAAAGAGAACCTTTGATCTGCCTAGGAAGTCTTGACTTTCATAAAGCCACCAAGCAATATCTTATACTTGGGGAGTGTTGCATAAAGAGTTACGGTCAATCGCAAAAGTTGTCATTAATCGAAAGTCAGGACATACGCACGCACATCTGAGCCAATCAGATTTGCGCATTGAGGCACATTTTCAGACATACAGTAATTTTTTTTAGGGGTGCGGTTAATACACCGGAGCGGTTAATACACCGACAAATACGGTATTCATGCAACGCCCCCCATGACCATTTTCTTGAAGCAATTTATTAATCACAATACAAAATTATCCATTAAACAATTTAAATAATGAATCCAAATTATTCAGGATGTCATTGGTATGTTATTAGAGAATGGTAGAAATTCCTACATGTATGCCAGTATTAATACGAATCAACAAAAATAATGACAATCTGCTTTGCATTCTCGGATCATGGGACCTTCCTCCATGATCCTGACCGCAAAGTCGCAAACCGCCTCCGTAATTTCTTACGTTCACTCAATCACTGCACCGATATTTCATTATTCCATGTGGCATTCTTCACCCCGGGGTAAAAGTAAAACATGTGTTAGCAAGCTGTTGCGACATCCGATCCAAATTGCAATTTGGTAGAGGGGAAACGGGAGCTGGGCCGGGTCTTGTAGGTCATTTTGGAGGGGGGATAATTGGATGTACCTTGAACTTGGGCTAGCAAAGGGCCTGAATAGCGAGGAATTCAATATATATATACACATGTAATATACATACCACAAAAATCAAACCCAAGACCTCCAAATTGCTAGACCGGTTTTCTGACTACTAACCCTAACCCAATGCTAGATATCAAATCTTTTGCACTGTTGGCGTTGTTGCCCAGTCGGGCAAGTAAAACAAAAAGATTTTCAAAATTTGAATGGCCGAAACTTGAATCTGTTGGCCCAAAACAATGAAATGAATTTGAAATTCTGTATATTTGCCCATTAAGGCAAGTGGAATTAACCATCAATAAATGTGGTGGCCCAAAGATGATTTTTAGTGGCCCCTGGCCAGCGATCCTATAGATGCTAATTTCAGGCACTGTCTAACCCAAGGTATGTTCCATCGCTTGATGAGAATGGGTATTATAATTCTGAGCTCAAAGTAGGTCATTACCACCAGTTCCCTTTGGACGAATCAATACATTTCGTGGCCCAAAGATGATTTTGAGTGGCCCTGGGCCAGCGAGCCTATAGTCTAGATGCTAATTTCGGGCACTGTCTAACCCAAGGTATGTTCCATCACTTGATGAGAATGGGTATTATAATTCTGAGCTCAAAGTAGGTCATTACCACCAGTTCCCTTTGGACGAATCAATACATTTCGTGGCCCAAAGATGATTTTGAGTGGCCCTGGGCCAGCGAGCCTATAGTCTAGATGCTAATTTCGGGCACTGTCTAACCCAAGGTATGTTCCATCACTTGATGAGAATGGGTATTATAATTTTGAGCTCAAAGTAGGTCATTACCACCAGTTCCCTTTGGACGAATCAATACATTTCGTGGCCCAAAGATGATTTTGAGTGGCCCTGGGCCAGCGAGCCTATAGTCTAGATGCTAATTTCGGGCACTGTCTAACCCAAGGTATGTTCCATCACTTGATGAGAATGGGTATTATAATTCTGAGCTCAAAGTAGGTCATTACCACCAGTTCCCTTTGGACGAATCAATACATTTCGTGGCCCAAAGATGATTTTGAGTGGCCCTGGGCCAGCGAGCCTATAGTCTAGATGCTAATTTCGGGCACTGTCTAACCCAAGGTATGTTCCATCACTTGATGAGAATGGGTATTATAATTCTGAGCTCAAAGTAGGTCATTACCACCAGTTCCCTTTGGACGAATCAATACATTTCGTGGCCCAAAGATGATTTTGAGTGGCCCTGGGCCAGCGAGCCTATAGTCTAGATGCTAATTTCGGGCACTGTCTAACCCAAGGTATGTTCCATCACTTGATGAGAATGGGTATTATAATTCTGAGCTCAAAGTAGGTCATTACCACCAGTTCCCTTTGGACGAATCAATACATTTCGTGGCCCAAAGATGATTTTGAGTGGCCCTGGGCCAGCTAGCCTATAGTCTAGATGCTAATTTCGGGCACTGTCTAACCCAAGGTATGTTCCATCACTTGATGAGAATGGGTATTATAATTCTGAGCTCAAAGTAGGTCATTACCGCTAGTTCCCTTTGGACGAATCAATACATTTCGTGGCCCTGGGCCAGCGAGCCTATAGTCTAGATGCTAATTTCGGGCACTGTCTAACCCAAGGTATGTTCCATCACTTGATGAGAATGGGTATTATAATTCTGAGCTCAAAGTAGGTCATTACCGCTAGTTCCCTTTGGACGAATCAATACATTTCGTGGCCCAAAGATGATTTTGAGTGGCCCTGGGCCAGCGAGCCTATAGTCTAGATGCTAATTTCGGGCACTGTCTAACCCAAGGTAAGTTCCATCACTTGATGAGAATGGGTATTATAATTCTGAGCTCAAAGTAGGTCATTACCGCTAGTTCCCTTTGGGCCAAATGTCAATCAATGGGGGAGCTTAAATTTTGGAAAAGAAATGTTTTCATTGTGGGACGGCTGAATGAAAGGGATAATCCGTGGAAGTCAGAGTCAAATTGGTCAAGAAATAAGAACGCTATTGTTTGACCGAAATTGTCCACAATGATTGAACTTGTAATTTCTTCCAAAGCAAAGTTCTGCATCCAGATCATAATGTGGCTTTAATTTCATTACAGGCCAACCCCTTGGGTTTTTTTCTTCAAATTTCCCAGTAAATTCCTGTATATCAGTTAGCTCTGGAAGGCCAGAGCTGCCAACCTTGATAAAATATATAAAAAAACAGAATGAAATGGCACAAAAAACAGAATTTGATGAATCATCATAAAAAATTAACCTCAATACCAGAAAAGCACAGATAGCTTACTACATAATGAAGTTCTACATACTGAAGAAATATGGGCCAACATTGCTGCCATCACCATCATCATCATCACCCTTCATTCCATAGAAATCAAAGGCAAATATTTATCTCTAGGATTAAGATTGGCACGCTGGGTAAGAAAACAGTTGAAGATGAAATTACACATGCATGTTTGGATGGCTGAAATCCATCTGAACTTCATCTGGGGTGGGTCGGGGCATTTGTATACCTTAGTGATGATGTCAGTCACAAGAAAATACATTCCTAACTTAACAATTATTCATTTAAATGTGCATGTGGATCGCACCATCGCAACCTACATGTGTATTCATCACCATCATTACCACCATCTATATCATCATTATCATCATAATCATCATCAAAGTCATCACCATCATCATCATTATCATCATAACCATCATCACCATCATCACCATTATCATCACCATCACCATCACCATCACCATCACCATCACCATCACCATCACCATCACCATCACCATCACCATCACCACCACCACCATCACCATCACCATCACCATCACCATCACCATCACCATCACCATCACCATCACCATCACCATCACCATCACCATCACCACCATCACCATCACCATCACCATCACCATCACCATCATCACCATCACCATCACCATCACCATCACCATCACCATCACCATCACCATCACCATCACCATCATCATCATCATCATTACAGTCATCTATTCATTTGAATGGCATCTCTGGAATTAGATAGGCATGCAGAGAAGAAAAACATTTGATTGCGAGGTTACAGGTGCGTGTTTATAGACTGCGGAATATAATCTCAATGTTATCGGAGTCTTGTGGCGGGCATAAACATTCTCCTACATTACAAGTAGGTCATAGATCTGTGAATGAAAACCAGTGTGCCTTTCAAACCAACTGTCTGTGTGACACCAAAATAACAAACAAAATTCACCTGATTCTTAATTGGATAAACAGGGGTGAAATCATTGCAAGCCATTCAGAAATCAGAATATTTACTTTTATTCACTGGAAAAGATAATCTCATTCTCAGCTGTATCTTAAGACTTGTGGCGGGCATAATCATTCTCCTACATTACAAGTAGGTCATATGTGAATGGACACTTCTCTGGATGCAGCTGGACACATCCGCTAGAAATTGGGTTGATATGAAAGGCATAGTATATTACAGGGCACTTGGCCTATTGCCCGGGGCAAGTAAAAATGTAAGTCAGGCAAGTAAAATTTCATAAATGGTCTAATCTGGTTGCCCGATCGGGCAAGTAACATTTCTGTTCAACTATGAGAGTAAAATGTTACTCCTATTTCTGCAGAAACAAGAGACATTTGCCAAACAAATTGAGCTACCTAGTAGAATTATGGGCAAGTAAATTTTCTGTTTGGGCAAGTAAATTTGAAAATCCCTGATTTAGGTTGACCAAATGGGCAAGTAGAAATAAAAGTTAGTGTGGAGGCTTGTATATTATATTATGTGGTGTTGAAATTCAAAATGCTGTATTAGATGTGGGAGATTTGATTCCCCGTCGTCCCATTCCTGTCACTGATCTTATTGTATTGCGGGCCTCATTCCAATGCGGGCAGTGACTTCTAGACCTACACTATTCCTTACAGTAATTTTAGACGCAACAGTTTATCTTAAAGATTGTCATACGTGGGGATACTACACCGTGGGGGTGTTTCACAAAGATCCTTTCGTTGAACTTATCTCTCTAAGTTGGACTTAAAAAGTATGGACAGCCACTAGTTTCTATGAACAATTGTTGTAAAAATCCTTTTTCAAAGGCATTAAATGTTGATTAAAATCATTAATATTTCCTATTATCAAGGAGATTTCATGTTCTTGATGCAACATTCATGAAAAGTTTTTTTGTTGTTGAATATATTTTATTACAAGGCTGCAAATGGCATTCCATAATAGATAAGTCCAACTTAGAGTTAAGTTCAACTTAGGATCTTTGTGAAACACCCCCCATGGGTCGTAATCAGGGGGGTGTCACTGCTGCCAGAGTGCCGCAATTTTTGGTCATCGAAAGGAATACCACTGCAGGTTGCATTATGGGATACTTGGGAATTACATAAACCAATCACAGAGCAGTTCATACGCGTCGTCACCAGATCCAGGTCAATAAAACAAGTTCATATGCATACGTGGATGTAGTGTGGCAAGATCGGTAGAGCGCGCGCTTTCTGATCATGAGATCCCGAGTTCGAACCCTGCCCCCACTGCCTTTGTCCTTCAGCAAGACAATTTTTTATCCACAGTTGCTGCTCTCTACCCAGGTGTATAAATGGGTACCATGGTCGGGTGTTAATTAGCCTTTGCGCCATCATCAGTGGCAGCACGGCTAGTATGCTCCCCGGGGAGTTGAGAAAGTATGCAATATCATTGTGTGGGTTTGAAATGTACCTGATGACCATGGGTATTAATATTAATATGCACGGTAGAATATATACACATAGTTTCCGCGCTCTATAAATGATTTATTATTATTATTATTATTATTATACGTCACCATAGATATTGTTCTCAAGCGTGATACAATCTAGGACAGTGCGCAGGAAAATACCGTATTTGTCGGTGTATTACCCGCACCTTTTTTCTCCAAAAAAAGCTCCAAAATGGGGGGAGCGGTTAATACACGGAGATAGGAAAATTGTACACGCAAATTGCCTAGCCGGAGATAAGATTCACAAGTGACCAAAGTCCACCTCAGCAAGGCATTCATACTCATACGATGCACGGAAAATACAAGCATATTCCCCCCAAAACAAGTCATGCAGTGTCTTTTATGTTTCTCTTTTACCTCTTCCTAAATATTGCTCGTTGTTGCTGCGAAAGCGGCTTGGAAGATTCACGATCTTAGTACGAATCCTAACATGCACCCGCGCGACTGGCCGAGCAGCTCAGGCGGGAATTCTCTTTCCTGACGCGACCCCCGGCCGCCGCCCCGCCGGTGCGCGCTGGCGGTGTGCATGCTAGCGCTGCGGGTAGCACAGGCGCGCGTTCGTTCAGGTGAAAGGCCACGCCGCTGAGAATGCACACACGTGTGCGATTTCCGCATGTGCTAAATAAGAAATTGGTACGTTGTACACTGTAGCACTCGATATGTCATCAAAATTATGCTAAACCATTGAGTGCTAATACTCAAAATAATCGGAAATCAAGAATTATACTATCAATTTTTTTTTTTTTTCATGGAAAAACGGCCAAAGTTGGGGGTGCGGTTAATACATCGGAGCGGGTAATACACCGACAAATACGGTAGGCGCGATAGTCTACGCGCACTTCATAGCATGATGATTGGTCAAGTCTTTCTAGGTCACGACGCGATGACGTCTAGTGGTATTCCTTTTGTGCTTCAAAAATCGGTTCACTCCGCCATGTTGCCCATGTACAAAGTCTATTGGACACGTGACTTGCGCGCGTTAAGTGAGCCTTCTAGTTATAAACGGGTTGGTTTGTTTATTCATACTTCTGTGGTCGTAATCTTAAACTAGGCTAGTTGCATAACACTGAGCCAGTGTGTACAAGGCTAAATTGCAAGATGGCACCACGCATCTGATTTATACATGATTTACAACTTCCTTTAGAGTAGATCAAGTTTCGAGCCCTTTCAGACAAAACGTTCACGTTTCTCTAACATTCAGTCACATGCCTCTAAAAAAACAATGGAAGGATGAGGGATGGGGAAAAGGAGAGAGAAAGATTAATTTAAGGGGTTTAGTATAGGTTTTCCCATTCATTTT
Source organism: Echinarachnius parma (assembly GCA_037951105.1). Classification (NCBI taxonomy): domain Eukaryota; kingdom Metazoa; phylum Echinodermata; class Echinoidea; order Clypeasteroida; family Echinarachniidae; genus Echinarachnius; species Echinarachnius parma. The sequence goes on from JBAMJV010014054.1 coordinate 9,541, forward strand.
AACACTTTTGTCATTCAATTTCATCCAGAGAAGCCGAGAATGTGCCAATGCCAACTTCAATTTCGTCTATTGTCGACCAATTTCACAAAAAGTCCATTCAATTTAGTCATTTGTCACACATTTTCGTCCAGTACAACTCAAATTCGTCAGTCACAGATGTGTTCAGCAACTGTGACCGACGAATTTGAATTGTAATCGAAGAAAATGCGTGACGAACGACTAAATTGAATGGACTTTTTGTGAAATTGGTCGACAATAGACGAAATTGAAGTTGGCATTGGCACATTCTCGGCTTCTCGGGATGAAATTGAATGACAAAATGACGAAAATGAATGGGAAAACCTATAGACTATGTAAAGTTACAAGACAAGAGTTACGAATGTAAGTAACACAAAAGGTCAGAAAAGGATAGAGGAGAGAAAATTGCAATTCATAAGGAGGTTGCGTAGAAAAAGATCCCGCTGGAATCCCATTTTCTTTGCTCTTTTTCAGAAAAAATAGAGACTGCAAGAAAAAGTCAACAAGTGCTTTGGTGAAATGGCACCAGTGGGATAAAAGTAGTTTAAATTCACCATTTAAATGACCCCAAAGCTGCTGTGCTCTGCCCTTAAACTCATTAATACTGTCATTAATATGAGGTTGATTCCCTAAGGAGTAATTGAATGACCCAATATTAACTGCAGCTGCCAATACACATATTTGTGATGGTATTAGAGTGCAGCAAACAGGGGGCAAAATATATATCTGTGATAAATGATAAACAGTTGTATTTACAAGTAGAAATTTAACTAACACTAGTAACAGTCTAACTGTAAATCTAGAAATATAGCTAACACGGAATACTTGCAGAAAATGTTCAGTAAGACTGGAATGGCTTTGAAAGCATTTTATGCGGTACACCGTACATCATTTTCTAAATGAAATTCTTACAAAAGATTGGGACAGTGGTACTATCTCTGTGATATTGAAACTTGTTAATGTAAAAGCTGGCATGTTCAATATGAACACGTTTGAGACCATGAAATAATGACAATTTTTAGCTAGGTACTGTTTCAAAAACAAATGTTTGTCATCATGTTTTAGTAAGGACCAAAAGGTCACATATATAATTGGTCCCTGCATCTTTTTGATGTAACAGTTGGCATTTTATGAGCAAGTTTGAGACCATAAAATAATGACAATTTTTTTTAGCTAAGTACTGTTTCAAAAACATATGCATGTCATCATGTTTTAATAAGGATCAAAATGTCACATATAATTGGTCCCTTGTTCCTCATTACTATGAACCTGATGTTGGCAACAATCATGTCCTCTTGTCTAGGTTTGCAGCATCTGATCAACTCGTAGAGCAATACCAGTGGCTCTCTTCTACCATGCCAAGCATTGATTTGCCATCCCATGGCTCGAAACCAGGGGGGGGGGGGGACAACAAATGAAAATTTATTTAAAGCTTGCCTGCATAAAAAATAACGCTCTAACATTTATTTGCATTGAACTATACACATTTATGGGGGCTCTTTTATGATTTTAAGGGGCAATTTTGGGCATTTCAGGGTGAATTTGCCCTGAGCCCCAATATATTTTGTATAACTGATTGACTCTAGGACTTGCCCGATTGCCAGGGAGACAAGGACAACTGGCATCGGGCAAGAAACATTTCAGTAAATTTACAGAACTTGTAGATCTCTACTGTTTCAAAAACATATGTATGCAATCATGTTATAATAAGGATCAAAAGTTCAAATATATAATTGGTCCCTTGTTGCTCGTTACTATCAATGTGCGCTGTAAGATCCTGATGTTGGCAATAATCATTGTTAATATCAATTAGATTATTTATGTTATGTTTGTATTTCTGTTATATACAGATACCTGGTGGGGCTTTATGTTAGCCAATGAATGCTAATCTCTCATGGTAGCAGAGCGAGAAGTTTCTGAAAGAAAGGGAACAGATCCACAGATAGAATGGCTGACAAAGACAAGCAGAATGTGATGGCCCCGCCGGTGTGGAAGATAAACACAACTTCCTATGAGGACTGGCAGTTTGATGTGAACTTGTGGACTCAATTTACCAAGGCAGAGAAGAAGAGACAGGGCTTCCTGTTGTACAGTGTCTTGCCTGCAGAGAAGGGAGTGAATGAAAAGGTTCGCCTGGCCATGCAAAATGGTGAAATCAAGATAGATGAAGATGATGCAGTAAGCCAGATCTTCTCAGTACTTGACAGATGGTTCAAGAAAGATGACCTCAGTGTTGTCTGTGATGCTTGGTGTTCATACAAAAATCTGCAGAAAAAGGATGATGAAAGCATGGAAGACTTCATGAACAGCTATGAAAGGAAAGTCAAGGAGCTAAAGAAAGAGCGGATAGACCTTCCAGACGTTGTGCTGGCCATGCAGCTACTGGACTGTACAGGAATCGACAAAAAGATAAGCAAATCGTCTTGACAGCAGTTGACTACTCAAAGAAAGATATGTATGAACAGATGAAGCAGGCAATGAGAAAGTTCTATGGTGAGCAAGCCATGTCGCAGAAGAGTCACTTCAAGGAAGAGGCATTTCATACAGAGACAGATGTGCCTTTCCAAACAGAATCTGAAGAAGCATACTATGCACGAAGCAGAGGTTATTCCAGTAGGGGATATCGCTTCCGAGGTGGCAGGAGGGGACAAGCCCCTAGAAATACTACAGGCAGTGGTAGGGGTTACAGAGGAACGAAAAGAAACGACTATGGGAGAGATCGTGGTTCCCCTGGAGGAGGTAGAAGTCCTGCGGACCACAGGAACCCCCGTGATGGCGACGGACGGTACTTAAGATGCCATGTGTGCGAATCGACCATGCACTTCAGACAAGATTGTCCACATGACAATGGGAAAGAGCAGGTACTCAAGGCTGATAAAGAAGAGGCATTCAAGGTACAAGACTACTCGAATGAAGACAAACAAGTTCTCATGACAGAGGCAGCTCATGCAGCCATACTGGACAGTGCCTGCACAAAGACTGTGACTGGAAGGGCATGGAAAGAAATGTATCTGGCATCCCTCACATATGCTGAAAAGAAAAGGGTGAAACTCACTCCAAGTAATACCAAGTTCAAATTTGGTGGAGAGAAGACAGTAACATCGGATGAACGCATGGAGTTTCCATGTAAGATAGCCGGACAAGAGACAGTTGTTGTGACAGATGTGATTGACAGTGACATTCCATTGCTCCTCAGCAAACCAGACATGAAGCGGTTGGGTTTCAAGCTGAACATGGCAGATGATACTCTGGAAGTACATGGAAAGAAGCTGGAATTGGACACCACGACATCTGGTCACTATTACCTGCCTATGAATGCATGTGAGCTGCCACTTGAAAGGGTGAATATTGTCATGGAACACAAATCACACGAAGAAAAGAAAAAGATGGTTCTGAAGCTTCATCGCCAGTTTGCTCACCCTGCAGCTAGAAATTTGAAGGCCATCATGAAGGACGCTCTCATGAAAGATGCCTTGGATGAAGATACTTCGTCTTTGATTGATGAAATCAGCAGCAGCTGTGAAGTCTGCTTGAGGTACAAGAAGACTCCGCCCCGTCCTGCAGTATCCATGCCCATGGCAAGGCAATTCAATGATGTGGTTGCAATGGACCTGACGAAGTTTGGAGATGTATACTTCCTGCACTTCATCGATCTGTTCACAAGGTTCTGCAAGAGTAAGGTGATCAGACGGAAAATGCCAAAGATGATCATAGACAATGTAGCGACAGAGTGGATTGGTGCTGGATTTGGAGCCCCCAAAAGATTCCTTGTCGACAATGGAGGGGAGTTTGACAATGAGGAATATAGAGAAATGGCAGAGCAATTCAATGTTGAAATATGTTCCACTGCTGCATACTCCCCATGGTCAAATGGCATCTGTGAAAGGAATCATCATGTTGTTGATGTGTGTGTACAGAAGATGCTGGAAGATGACCCTCACATGAGTGTAGATGTTGCTCTCGCCTGGGCTGTGAATGCCAAGAACAGTATGCAGAATCACAATGGATACAGTCCAATCCAGCTGGTCCTTGGAACCAACCCAAATCTCCCGTCTGTCATGACTAGTGTACCCCCTGCTCTTGAGAATGTGCAAGCAAGTGAAAGTGTGTCCAGACATCTGAATGCCCTCCATGCTGCGAGAAGGGCATATGCCCAAGCTGAAGCATCAGAACGAATTCGAAGGGCCCTACGTCACAACATTAGAGTCCCAGAAATTCACCTTCAGTCTGGTGAATCTGTGTTCTACAAACGAGACGACAGCAATAGATGGAGGGGACCAGGAAAAGTGATCGGGCAAGATGGAAAGATTGTCTTCATCAGACATGGGAGTAAGGTGGTGCGTGTGGCAACATGCAGGGTGATAAGGACAGCACATGATGGGCGACTCAAATCCAAAGAACAGAGCAATGAACAAAAAGAAACTCCTCAGCCAATGGATGGAGACGAAACAGACAGAATCACAGTTCCAGAGGAGAGGGATGAAACGGTCACTAATCAAGATGCAGACTTTGATGACCAAAATGATGATCATGGTATGGCTGATGAGGGGCATAATCCAGGTTCCATTCAGTGTGATGAATCTTCAAGAGATGAAAGGAAGAAGATAGAAATGCCACCAGTGAATGCAAGGATCCAGTACAGAATTTCTGAGACAGAAGGCTGGATACCAGCTCGAGTACTTAGCAAAGGTGGGAAAGCCTCAGGTAGAAACAAGTACTACATCAATGTGGTCAATGAGACAGACAACAAGAAAATTGGTGTATATCTTGATCAAGTTCAATTTGAACGGTTTCCAGAGCCAGACAAAAAGGTCAATGAAGAAAACGGTGACAAAGATGAGGGAGAAGAAGCTAATGTAGTCTTTATTCCAGTGACTCATCATGACATGCCTGAAGTTATTGAGGCCAAACAAACAGAGCTTCAAAATTGGAATGAATTTGACGTCTACCACGAAGCGTCGGACAATGGACAGCCAACATTATCTACGAGATGGGTGATATCTGAGAAAGCCATGCCTGATAGGCAAAAGCGTGTGAAGGCTAGATTGGTGGTGCGTGGCTTTGAGGAGCAGGACAAGGTGCCATCAGATTCCCCAACAGCCTCAAAATCTACCCTGAGAACTGCAATAGCCATTGCTGCTAGTGAAGGATGGATTTGTGAGAGCATAGACATCAAGGCTGCTTTCCTTCAGGGTAACAAGATCCAAAGAGACATCTTCCTGATACCGCCTGATGAAGTCAGACAAGAAGGCATTCTGTGGAAATTGAACAAAGCAGCCTATGGACTGGACGATGCATCTCGCAACTGGTATTTCAGCGTCCGAGATGAACTGGTGAACCTAGGATGCAGACAATCACAGCTGGATAAAGCATTATTCAGATGGTACAAAGATGGAGAGATGCAAGGTGTCTTTGTGATGCATGTTGATGACTTCCTGTTTGCTGGAACAGATGCCTTCATGAAACAAGTCATTGACCCACTGTCACTGAAGTACAAGGTTGGAAAAAGGCAGGTCAGCAATTTCCAATATGTTGGATTGGAAATCTCTCAGGATGATGCAGGAATCAGAATCAAGCAAAATGACTATGAGGATGAGCTGAAAGAAATTCCAATCAGTCAAAAACGGAAAACGGAAAAATCTTCCACGTTGACCAAGAAGGAAATGGAGAGCCTCAGAGCTACTGCTGGTCAACTGAACTGGATAGCTACCCAGACACGACCCGATCTCAGCTATGATGCACTTGAACTTAACATGTCCCGCAACCATCCCACGGTTGATCAACTACTCAAAGCAAACAAGGCTGTACGACATGCAAAAAACAGTACAGGAGGATTACTGTTCCCCAGTCTTGGACCATCTGAGAGATGGAAGATAGTAGTGTACTGCGATGCATCCTGGGGCAATCTTCCTGATGGTGTGTCAAGTGCTCAAGGCCACGTGATCTTCCTGTGTGGAGAAAATGGCAGAAGTTGCCCTCTCAGCTGGACATCAAACAAAATCAAGAGAAAAGTTTCGAGCACACTGGCTGCAGAAACCCTGGCGATGCAAGATGCCTTAGATGATGCTGTGTATCTGGGCAGCCTGATCACAGAGGTGTACAACAACAAACTCATGGAGAACAACATCCCTATCATCGTGTACACCAACAACAAATCTCTCCATCAGAGTCTACACTCTACCAAACAAGTCCATGAAAAGCGGCTGAGAATCAACATCGCCGAGATACAGAGGATGCTCACGGCTGGAGATCTACAAGCTATTGAGTGGCTTCAAGCGCGCTGCAACTTGCCAACTGCCTGACCAAGAGAGGTGCGGACAGTGAGAGCTTCTGGAGTGGATGCACAATGGTCAACTACCAAAGGACTACTTTCGCTCTTGAATACCATATGCGAAACTGACTCAATACTTTGGATATTACAAGAGAAATTGACTCTTTTGAAACAAACTCTATACTTTAAATACTTCAAGAGAAATTGACTCTATACATTAAATATTATGAGAGAAATTGACTCCATTACCTTAGTAATACAAACAGACTGAAAGAGGACTCTTTACTTTCTGAATTTTAGTTTATTTAGAAAGGAACTGGATTATAAGCTCCATGAATCATAGTTTCTAGCATGGACATTTAATGTCTTGTGATTATCGTAATTGTTAGAAGTTATATTTGTTTGTTTATATTTCCGAAACTTTTGTTGGACAGTTCTTTAGTAGCGTTCATAGAATCCGTTTTGAGTTGTTGTTGATGATATTTTTCTTGTTAAATTTGTTGTTAGGCATTTTCTTATGCTCCTGTTTTATAAGTTTCTGTTAACTTTTATTGCCATTTATTTGTGCTCAGTAGGTTAATCAAGAAAAGAAATAAGGGGGAGTTTGTTAATATCAATTAGATTATTTATGTTATGTTTGTATTTCTGTTATATACAGATACCTGGTGGGGCTTTATGTTAGCCAATGAATGCTAATCTCTCAATCATGTCCTTTTGTCTAGTTTTGGAGAATCATATCAACTCGTGGAGCAATCTCTGTGACCACGTCAAGCATTGATTTGCATCCAAGGGTTCGAACCCAGGGGGGAAAAAAAAAATATATATATTTAAACAAATTTTCGGGGCACTTTGCAAGCTTGCGGCATAAAAATTACTCTAAAATTTGTTTTGCACTGAACTAAAAAAATGTATTGGGGCTCTGTTATGATTTTCAGCCCGGGCTCTTTTGGCCTTTCGGGGGTGAATTTGCACTGAGCCCCAATGTATTTTTTTTCCACTACCATTCGACATTTGGACTTGCCCTTCTCGTTTCACTTGTCCCGGACAAGTTAAAATTGGCATTGGGCAAGTAAAATTTCTGTAAAATGACAGTTGTAGAGCTACTTTTTCAAAAACATATGTATGTCATCATGTTAAAATAAGGATCAAAAGGTCATATATAATTGGTCCCTTGTTCCTCATAACTAGTACTATCAATGTGCCCCATCAGAACCTGATTTTGGCAACTATTCTTGGCAGAGATGTAGCTACGGGGGGGGGGGGGGGGGGGGGGGGGGGCGCGTAGGACGTAATGTAACAAATACTTTGAAAAAAAAGGGGAATAATACAGTGTACCCCCCCCCCCCCCCCCCCCACCCCCCCACCCCCCCCCCCCCCCCCATTCAGTCTGAACATGCTACATCAATGATTATTGGAGCATCTGATCTTGATTGGGGCAATACCAGTGGCTCTCTGGAACTATCTTGTCAAGCATTGTCATCCCATCCATGTGATTGTTTGCATTATAGCAATAATGAAAGATACACAAAATAGGAAGAAAGTTTCAAGCTGTCATAATTTTTTTGTTGCTCTACTGTTTTTGCTCAAATATTCAGTCACGATTCTTCTTATTCATCTTATTTCATACCAACATCAAGTTTCTGGGAGTAACATGTCAGACCACCCAATGGACATTCAAGGTGAAGTCCCTTAGCCTTGTTACAAGATACCACTTTGTGTTTAAACCCATGGCCAATTAAGATCGTCTTTCAGAAATTTTTGGTAACTGGATATCATCTTTTCAATAAGGGACCAGAGCTATACATAAGAAAAAATTACCATTTGATAGACATTTCAGTGATGTCATGGTCACCATCAAATAAACTCTTTTACTATTTATAACTTTATGTCAATCACACTGAAACATGAAATACCTGAATGTGCTGCAATTGAATAGTGAAATAGGTTTATTAGACTTGCAGTACATTTTATTACCACTCCATCATTTTGTAATGTTTTTATATATTTGTATTTTTAATTGTGTTAAATGCGTTGTGTCGCCTATATATTTGTAATGTTATTTTGTAAGGTATACTTTTGTAATATATTTAGCAGTTTTAAAGGCAAATGCCAGTAGTGGGAAACGCCCCACACACACAAAATGAAATGTACGCTCTTATTACCAATCATATGAAAGACTAATTTGTACTAATAGAGGATTATAAAATTTGGCCTGGAAACCGCCTTCCAATTGATATATTTGGAAAATTATCAAACTAATTTGCCGCTAATCGACATCGCCAACGGTTGTAGTTTGATATACCGTAGAACACCATCGTCAAGCACCCCCAATCACCTTTACGCATCTTGCTTTTAGGTGACGTTTCCATGAGATTCACCTCCATTATCATCCTCATGAATATTCCTCACAATTATTTGCATTCTTGATTAACGTTTCCCTTTTGGACATAGATTGGGCGCTCTTTAAAAGCAAGATGCGTATAGGTGCTTGGGGGTGCTTGACGATGGTGTTCTACGGTATGCACCCTCGTGCGCTGCGTGCTAATCCTATGGCAAATGCAGCACATGGTTTCGCACTAGCATATCGCACGAACGAGCATATCTAGATGTGGCCAGCGTAGACGGGCCGAACTGATGGTGAATTTAGGCTCAATGTCAGCGGCTTGCATAAACGTTTTAACTGATATTTTTGTATTTAATGATACTGAGGTTGGTATTTTGCCACACACGCCCTTTTTTATGCTATTTCTACAATACTAATCAATTATTTTGGCCAATAAAGTTATTTCCGATAATCTTCCCAAAACGAGCATTTAGGTTTTTAAAAATGTGTATGAGGTATGTTTTCACATCTTCTAAAGATCACACTCCAAATAGAGAATGTACATTTTACCAAAATAAAATTCAATGGGTTTTATGCCATAAGTAGGACATAGAAGGCAAGACATTTCCCCTGTGAGATAGACAAACAAGAGAGTGTACTACGCTATCAGGACATTTAAAGAGATCTAGTAACATTGTCCAAATCCACAAAACTTACGTTAGTAGTTCTCTTATATTGCATTTGTATCACCAACAGAAGCATGGAACATTTTTTTTAAGAATTTCTCTTTCTTGAAAAAGACATTTACGATTAAAGTGGTCAGATTTTTAATTATCCACTGGAAAGTTACAACTGTGTGCAAAGTCATCGCAATTAGTTTGAGAATATCACTTTGCTTTTTTGCTCATTACTCGGCAATATAACATCCATTTAACTTGAAATGTTCACACATTACTATCACATATATCAGATCACAAACATGTACACATTTGATCAACCATTCATAATTTGTGAGCACATGTCAACAAAGTTACTAGATCCCTTTAAATCAAAGGGCCTTTAAGGGGCCACCTACAAAGTATGTACGCAAATTATTGTCCGAAATTTACCTACCCCCCCCCCTCCCCCCTGTACGCACTTTTTATGCATGTGGTTGAATGTAGCGTAGGCATCAGCGTTTAACCCCCCCCCCCCCCCCCTCTTGTGCGTACATACTTTGTAGATGGCCCCTAAACTCCCTGTCCATTTAATTTGTGTGATAGACTACAAGGTGCCATACGAGGTGTCAATTATTGGGAACGGCTTGGGGCGAGTTTGAGGTCTTCTTCCGAGACTTTGACTTCTTTATGCCACAAGTGATTTGTGATGGTTATGTGGTGTATTTACTCCTTGAGCTCAAGCTGGATGCTTGAGGGGTGATGTATCAGATTTAATCTTTTTTAACAAGTTAAGTGGATTGCTTGTCATTTTAATCTACATAGAATTGGTGCTGTAGTGTAGGGATTGCAGTTACAAGTCGGTTTAACTCTTTATAGCGTGCCAGGGAATTTAATGCTCTATGGGCTGGCATTTGTGTGTATTGTAACTTGTTTTAAATGCAAGCTTGGCACTCAAGGAGTTAAAGGAGAGGTTTCCCCACCAACAGAATTGCATTAAAAAATACTTCTAACATTTGCCCTGTGAGCGAGAGAGAAGCATCATTCAAAGTCACTGGCAGTATGGGCCAATGCAGGGGAAAAAATTTTATTTTAGGGGGCTACTTTTTAAAATCTGATGGATATCACAAAATATTTCACATAATACCCTCAATTTAAGGGGCTACCTACTAATTTCAGGGGGCTATTTTGAAAATAAGGGAGCAAAATCGCCCTCAGCCCCCGTATATTTCCTACCCTGATATGGGCTTATCCTTATCCCATTCATCGCGGACAGCATAGAGGCTGCCATTATTTTATTTTTTTTACCCGGAAATATTGTGTCTAAAAAAAACACCCAAGAAACCTGTACTTTAAATAATATTTATATGGTTAAATCAGGGCTCGACACTTAGCACTTGCCCTATTGCCCGGGGCGAGTAAAAATTGATGTCGGGCAAGTAAAATATCATAAATGGCCTAATTTGGTTGCTCGATCGGGCAACTAAGTTATTGGTCAACTATGAGAGAAAAAAGGTCATTGAAGTATTAAGTGGGCAAGTAAACTTTCTGTTTGGGCAAGCAAAATTTGAAAAGTTTTGATTTTGCTTGCCCAAATGGGCCAGTAAGGAAAAAGGTTAGTGCGAAGGCTTGAGTTAGGATTAAGATCAATTGACATACCTGCACCGAAAGCAAAGAAGACGCTCTGTTTGGGCTTGGCCTACCAGTGGAAGCTTGGGTTAAAGTAACATTGTCCAAATCCTCAAAAACCATTTGGAATTCTAGCGGTTTCCTAATACCTTGTTGTACTCGTATTAACAATTAAAGCATGGGACAGGTTTTGGTTTTTCAAATTTCCCTTTCGTTAAAAAGCTATTTACGATTACGATATCCACTGGATCGTCAGAACCGTGTACAAAGTGAGTGCAATGAGTTAGTGAATATCACTTTGCATTTTTGCTCTTTTCTCGGCCATATAACGTCCATTTAATTTGAAATGTTTCATGCAGCACCCAGTGGACATATCAGATAACAACAATATACATTGTATCAACCACTCATCACGTTTTGCACATGTCAGCTAGATCCCTTTAATGCAGCAAAAGTCTATTACGATACTGACCTTACGAAGTGACATGTACAACTTTTAACTTCCATGCTACAACCCCTCAAGAAACAGGACAGAACTTGATAGGTGAAGTTTAGCTCAAGCAATTAGCTTTTGAATTTTCCTGAGGCAAAAAGATGCATTTTACGGTACTAGTTTTTTTTTTATGAAGATGAGGAAAACTTCATTTGAATTAAATATAATATACCTGAACTTCAAGACTCGAGATAGAAAGGAGATTTAAATTTTAAATTGTATTACTAAATTTGTTGCTAGGGGGTCAAGTACAAAGTGTACAGTGGCATAGCATGGTCCAACTGATTTTGGGAGGGGGGGGGGGCACACAAATTATTGAGGAGTACATCTTGTGTATTTCTTAATTTTCTCAGACTTTCCATATTATTTTGTATTGTTTTTGTCAAAGCGACGCTTGAAATGGTTTGGGCATGTTGTCCGCATGCTGCATCACCGCCTACCATACCAAGCATACAGAAATGACTTTGACGCACATAGACCCCCGGGACGCCCTCCTACGAGATGGAGAGACCAAGCCCAGAGCGACGTGGGACTACCTTTACACGAGGCAGAGCTCATAGCCCAGAACAGACCGGAGTGGAACAGAATCTCTCGTAGGGGACCGAAGGGACACACCGTCCTGTGCACCTAAGTCAGTAAGTCAGTTTTTGTCAAACAATCGGGGGATGTGCCCCCCCCCCCCTCGTACCTACACCACTGATAGTGATTGTTGCTGTACACCATGTATTTTTTTTTTTGTTATAAACTTATATGTTCCCCATTTGTAAGTTTCAATATGGGTCACAGATAAACATGGATGAGACATAACTTAGCAACACTTCAGGAAGCACAGCGAAATTGTGAAACATGCTAGAGTTGCTTAAATCGCAAGCAACACAACACACACAAACGATTCCTCCTTTTAATATCAGTATAAAATGAATGAGAAGTTTGCTACACTTTGACAGACAATTATTGCTTCATGTCAATAACAGAAACACTGATTTTCTATAATAAAATGCCACAAATCCACTGACCCAAATATGTGCATAAACAGTACAATCCACATCTCGTACTATTAACAGTTGAGAATGAGAAATTTGCTATAACAAAATACGCACAAAAAAACAATTCCTTGTTTCAAAAGAAGTCTAAAACCTGACTAACATAGTGAAAAGTTGAGAAATATTTTGTAGCTGATTGTGTTAACAAAAAAAAAAACCCAAAACATCCCTTGTCGTAACATTTATAAGTCTAAACTTGACAAAACACATTGAGAAATTGAGAAGCAAACTTCAGTAAAAAAAAAAAAATCATTTCTTATTTTAGCAGAAGTCTGACCCTGACATACAAACCAACATTGAAATTGAAATATACTGGAGGTGTAAACAACAAAACACAAACAAACTATTCATTGTTTCTACAGAAGTCTAAATTCTCAGTTCCTGACGGAGTCAGACATTAACAAACGAGACGTATGGTAGAGTTTGACAACCTGCTGTTGATCCCCATCACACAGAGGGAGACATGTGCGCTCCACAGAACGAACGCAATAATCCCCTTTTCAATCATTCTACATTACTTGTTTGTAACAGGTATTCCACTTAACTTTGTGCCAATGTGGGCAAAAACGTGACAGTGTTGAATATTCAATTTCTTTTTTTAAAACCACCAAAAGCAAGTTCAATACATCTCATTTAGATACAGTTGGAAAATATTCTACATTAAGTTCATTAACAGGCATTCCAATTAACTTTGTACTAATGTGGGCAAATGCATATATTCTATTTCATTACTTGAATACTACCATCTCAGTTGACAAAGATTACAAAGATACTAAAAAGATACTAAAAAGAGTCTAAAATCAGAATGAAATTGCCCCCTAGCCAACATTGGAAGATGATATTTTACTTATTGCGGGACTCGTAATAAGCACTGGCCCAGTGGCCTGGGGCTACTAAAAAAAGCTTCAGGCAACCATAATATCTTCACCGTCAAATACTACTTGACAGACAGTGCAAATGAAATTAACATTTATAATTGTTATGTTTCTCTTTGTTTAGGGCCACCCAATTCTAGCTTTGGGCCTCCAAAATTTGAAGAAAAAAAACCCTTATTCTACTTGCCCGAATGAGACACCATGGAAAAAAGATAATGTCTATTGTCTAGCATCGCAAAAATGGATTAATAACTTGAGCAACAAAATTGTACTCATTAATGTATTATAATCTAACTATCCCTTTAAAGCTCATGGTGGATTTCCCGCTCCTTTTTGCCATTTTTTTTTTCAAAGCTCATGTAGGAATTCCCACTGCTTTTGGCCACATTTCTCTCTGCGTGCGGCACCCTCAAAGGAACGCATCTCAAGGGTACCCCAGATGCGAGCCGCATTAGGCTCCATTTTAGGGGATGCTAACGTAATTACGCCGCAGCTGACGACTTTTTGATGATTATTGGCAGGGTAGACGCCGCTGCGTTTCTCCAGGTCTCTTAATTGCCTTAATTCTGACAACTTTTTAACGATGATGGACCGTACACGCAGTTTGTACAATCAAGTACTTATTCTGGAAATTGTAATTAATGGTATTGTTGAGATCTCAAAACCGGTGTATAAATGCAATTAGCTTCAGATTTGTGTGCATACTGCGGAATCAGCAAGATATTGAGAAGATAGGCTGTAAAAATTATCAAATCGCAATAAGACTTTAGAATGATTTTTAACGATGATGGACCGGACACAATTTGTAAAACCTAGGTTAAATTCTAGAATTTGTAATTAACAGAATTGTTGAATTTTTCATGACGAAGGTGGCATGCAGAAACCAACCTATAAATCTAATTTGCTTCAGATTTGTGTGCAATCAGTAGTGTGCAATCAACAAAATATTAAGAAGGTACAATAGCCTGTGAAGATATCAAACCAAAATTATTCAAATTACTTTTTAATGGGGCCAGACACTGATGCACAGTTTCAACAATTTAGTAAAAATGCTATAATTTGCAATTAATGGTATTGTTGACACTTGACATCTTCATGAAGAAGGTGGCCACGGAAACCAACCTATACAGGGTGGCCCCAAAAAAAACGGAATGGGGATCTTCCCAAAATAAAGTAACAAAATGAACATGTCCATCGGATAGGGTTAGGGTTATTGACCAATTATGCCCATTCTCTCGGCACCGCTAGGCATACAGCTGAATGCACACTAACAATGGCGCGCAGCATACTCGCGTGTTCAATGGTATGTCGGGCAGTAAGTCTCATTTATCAGGCACTGACTTGGTAAAAATTGACAAAAATAGGGACCTGACATGGCCTCACTCAAAGCGCCCTAAAACAAAAACTACACGTCCAAAATTACTTTTCTTGGTATCGTTGTTCACTGGAAAGGACACTCTATCCGATGGACATGTTTATTTTGTTACTTTATTTGGGGAAGTGCCCCGTTCCGTTTTTTGGGGGCCACCCTGTATAATTAGCTTCAGATTTGTTTGCAATCAGCAAAATATTGGGAAGAGAGCCTGTGATAATATCAAATAGCAAATAGACTTTAGATTTTTTATTTGTTAATGATGATGAACCAGACACGGTTTGTACAGTATCTAGTATCTATTCTAGTATTTGTCATTAATGGTATTGTTGACATCTTCATGATCAATGAAGGTGGCACACGGAAACCAGTCTACAAATTTATCTAATTTGCTTCAGATATGTACGTGCAATCAGCAACATATTGAGGAAATAGCCTCAGGGGAAGATATCAAACAAAGTTTATCAGACCAGACAATATTTGTAATTAGTGGTACTGATCACATCTTCATGACAAAGTTGGACACAGAATTTAATTAGCTTTCTGATTTGTGTGCGTGCAATCAGCAAAATATTATATTCCAAAGCTTGTGAGAAATCTAAGTAATGAGCTTATGCCCCCTGATTCAACTGATTTATTCTGAGTTATCGGCAGAATTGTGTCCAGTAGCTTACAATGAAGAATCTGAAATTAACTTACTTGTCTGCAAACTTACTGCACTAGTAACGAGAAATCTCTTTCAAAATCAAGAAAGGAAAATTACTGTACTTGCACTTGTAATGCTGAGACAGACCCATCCTTGTAACACACTTCTTAATTGCACTATACAGTGCTCAAAATTAGCGCAGGACCGCCAGCCAGCCCAAGAACATTAAAAATAAGCTTCAAACCACCAAATGTCATTGGTCCTAAAATTAAATTCAACTAGACCCAATTGGGAACCAAATATAACAGACCACATTCAGGTTACGGCCACTAGAATTTTAAAAATCTTGTTTTTACTTGCTCGACTGGGCCACAAGGCCAAAAGGTTGAATTCTAGCAATGCATTATAGCAGGTTGAAACATATTCAAATTATGTTTATTGGTGAAGCGACCTACATTTTTGCCAATCTTTCCGAATGCGCCACACTTGGCCGCTTACTGACATCGCTTGACCTATAAACTTCCTCTTAGCCCCAGCAAGATGTGAATTTATGATGAGAATTGCAGACCCCATCACCCCGCCCCTTTATCCTATT
Organism: Echinarachnius parma; assembly: GCA_037951105.1. Lineage (NCBI taxonomy): Eukaryota > Metazoa > Echinodermata > Echinoidea > Clypeasteroida > Echinarachniidae > Echinarachnius > Echinarachnius parma. The sequence continues at coordinate 25,462 of JBAMJV010014054.1, forward strand.
CCATGACTATTTTTCTTTTTGCCCAAACTTATGAGAACCTTTAGACCCAACCCCCCCCCCCCCCCCCCTCCCCCAGAAAAAACAAACAAACACTCTTTCAAGTCTTTTGCCTGTTTCATACTCAGCTATTTACTGACACCTCACGACCTATAAACTTCTTCCAAACCCCAGCCAGATGAGAATTGCAGCCTCCATCATACCGCCCCTTCTTCCTATTCCATAGTTTATTTTCTTTGGCCAAGTTTATGATTATTAAAATGAGATCCACAGTCTCCTTTACCACGTACCCCCTTCACAAGTATTTTGCCCATTTTATTATTTAACAGGTTTCTGAAATCTCTTCACAAACCTTACAAGGCCCTTGTCTGGTGTGAACTTATGATGAGAACTGCAGCCGCCATCATACAGCCCCTTCTTCCTATTCTATAGTCTAGTTTATTTCTTTGGCCAAGTTTATGATTATTAAAATGAGATCCACAGTCTCCTTTACCACATTCCCCCATCACAAGTATTTTGCCAATTTTATACTGTTCAACAGGTTTCTGCAATCTCTACACAAACCTTACAAGGCCCTTGTCTGGTGTGAACTTATGATGAGAACTGCAGCAACCATTAACAAATACCTTTTACAATACAATAGGGTTTTCCAACTCTGAAATCAATCATGTTCATAGGCGTACTCGGGGGGGGGGGGGGGGGGGGGGGGGGAGAGTTCAAACCCCCCCCCCCCCCCTCCTTTGATGAAAAAATTACTGTTTTTTTTGGAAGGGAGGGGGTTGAAACCCCGAAATCGGTCTCGACCTCGATTTTTTTTTACTGATCTCGGTCTCGGCCTCAACAATTCTTGACAGACACCCCCCCCCCCCCCCCCCAACCTCGGCCTCGGTAATTTAAGTGGACGAAATAACCCCCCCCTCCTTGAAAAAAAATGGGTACGCCAGTGATGATTTTATACTTCCTATTCCAAAGTTTATTTATTTGGCCAAGTTTATGATTATTATGAGGTCCACAGTCTCATATTACCACATTCCCCTGGGCCTCTACCACCAATCTTTTGCCAATTTCATACTGATCCTGTTTCTGACACCTCTTCACCTACAAATGAACATTTTTGATGAGAATCGCAGACCCCATCATCCCGCCCCCTCTCTCTATGCCAAGATTTATTGTTTCTGCCCAAGTTTATGATTATCATGATATCTATCGTTTCATTTGATACCACATTCCCCCTTCACAAGCATTTTGCCCATTTTTATACTAAACTGGTTTCTCTTCACAAACCTAACAAGGCCCTTGTCTGGCGTGAACCTATGATGAGAATCACCCTGCCCCCTTCTTCCTATTCCATAATTTTTTTGTTTTTTTGCCCAGGTTTATAATTAGTATGAGCTCCGGTCGCAATAACCACATTCTCCCTCCCCAACAAATCTTTTGCCGATTTCATACAAAACAGGTTTCTGACACCTCTTCACAAACCTTACAAAACTGTATCTCAGTACAAGCAAGAACCTCAGCCCCAATCACCCTCTCCTAGGGTAGGAAATACGGGGGCTGAGGGCAATTTTGCCCCCTAATTTTCAAAATAGCCCCCCTGAAATCAGTAGGTAGCCCCTAAAATTACCATAGGGTATTATGTGAAAAATGTCTGGATATCCATCAGTAGGAAAAGTAGCCCCCTAAAATCAAAAAATAATTCCCGCATTGCCCTCTTCCCTCACCCTATTCCATTATTTATTATTATTTGCCAAAGTACTAGCCCAAGTTCATGATTATTATGAGATCCGGTCTCATTTACCACCTTCCCCCTCGACCACAAATCTTTCTGAAACCTCATCACAAAACTTGCAAAAATTTCCCCTCAGCCTCGATCACCCCCTGCCCTCTTCCAACCTATTTATGATTTTATGAGACCCACTATAAAAAATAAATTCATTTGTAACATATACTATACATGTATCTATTTCAATTTTGATTTGTTTGTTGCAAATATGCTCTTTTATAATGACAACCACAGCACCCCTTATGCACAAGTCCCCACTTCATTGTCCCCCATATTTTATGTGAATGTATAATTCTGCATGCCCTACAAAAAAAACATTGTTTGCCAAAACTAAATTAATTTAAATCTCCCCCACCTAACACACATTAAGTGCACCCCCTCCTTCGTGAAGTAGCTTTTACGTATGGGTCACAAATCTATTGCAACCACAGCACTTAAAACGGGCCACACAGATAAATTACTGGCACTGCAATGAATGGATGTATCCTACATGTACCTCCGTGATAAACATGCTATTTATATTTGGACGGTTAAATACTAAATGTCAATATCAACTTTTAATGGCGTCATGAAACAGGAAGTACATGTCTACAAGATGTTGCATTCCCCCGGGAGATATGATCATGAACATGCAAGTGTATCACTCAAAAGTTAGCCCCAACCCGCATACCAACAAGTTTAACAGAATGTCTGAATATATATGGTTCATGGAAACTCCAATTTATGCACAGTAATTCCAACCACTATGATGAAGCCGGAATTTAAAAGTTACGCTAAATGTCAACTAAATGTTTTAAAGGCCCATAAAACAGAACCACAGGTATAAAGTTGTGCCAGTTATTCCAGACATATCAGATTCTAGAATCCCTGTGAAGCTGGTATTTTAAAACTTAGTACTCTAAATGTCAACTAAATGTTTTTTAAAGGCCTATGAAAAACAGGACCACATGTATAAAGATGGCAAGTTTCCCAGACATACATACATGTAGTTTGTCATCTAAGACCCCTGTCAAGCCCCCCAGTCCAATATGAAAAACCTGAAGTTTATTGCCGATTTATGTCCGTGACATTGAGACTCCAAACATCAATGTCAAGATTGATGGCCCATAAAAAAAGGGACCTGTACCAAAGACACTGACCTATTAGAATCTCAACACAAGAGGGCAGTTTCATCACTCCTAGAAGCATTACATTTAGCTACAATTTGGAAGAATGTCGGCACAATTATTACTTGGTCATAATGTTGAACGTATCAAATGCATTACTGACGTTAGTCACATTTTCAGTGGCTCATAAACAAATCAGTCTATGATACGGATTCAGATCCAAAGAAAACAAAGCTATATGATTATTATTTATTATTATAATTGTATTCTGCAGATCAAGTATACAAGAGAAGTGTAACAAAGTGAAGAAATTGCAACCAATGAAATGCCAGGGTTCGGAAAAAGTTGACTGTTATAACTATGGCTAAAAGCCTTCCATCCCAATGAAATACAAAGGGGCAGTATTACTATTTCTCACAGAAAACCATCAAATGCAAGTCAAAGTCAAAGTCATTTCAAACGTAGAATAAACTGACCAGGAATATATTCAGTAAAGGAAAATAAGCAAAGAAAAATGGGATTCGAGGGGATACTAAGCCGGAGAGCTCTGATTTACTATACTGGTGCTCTGACCAAAGTTAAAGGGTACCACCACCCAAAAATAATATTCTTATTAATGAAAGGTAACATCTTTAGTAGTCCATTCCATCAACAAGTTCAGAAAATATATTTCCCAAAAAATATATATAATTGGAAAACGCATCACCATTCTAAAGCATGCGTTCATGGGTCTGCATGTACGAAGACTACCTTTGTCCAAAGCGAACGAATAGCATTGGCGCACTCGCAAATGATTGGCGCGTACGGAATCATGAAATAATAGTGGTTCCGTAAGTGGTGGTAATTAAATGCATTGTTTATGAATTACACAACCCTTTGTAAAATGTTGGGTATCTATTTGATATCACAAAACGGTACCAAAACATATAATTATGTTGTTCTTTGCCTGGTGGTCCCCTTTAAAGTCTACAGGTCAATAAAAGGGAATGGTCCGAGAGACACAGTCCATGGAGGAACTAGAACATGTTCCAAACTTGGCACTAGAGGGCAGTACCACAATTTATAGCATCAAGGCATGTTGACCACTACATGTTAGAATATGTCATGACTGCTTAATAATATGCATGGAGCTGACAAATCCAATATTTATGATCATATCAGAGAGGACTTCTTCCCATTTGTTTTTAATTCTTGTACCTTTTCCAATTTGTACAGGCTTTTTTTTCTACAAAGAGAAAAATTCTCATATTAATCTAAACATTGCCTCCACAATCAAATGTCATCATCCTCTACTTATACACTTATTTATCTGTTCACTATTGATTCTGAATGCAAACAGATATATAGATTCCAGCAGAAGAGGGCAGCATCACTACTTCTCAGGAAAGAAGTATTGAATGCTGAAATAACGAAACTGATGCAACCAAGGAAATACATGTATCATACATGAAAACATGCACTGTATTGTCCTTATGGTATCATGAGTTGAAATCAGCAATGGCCAAAGGCCATTTTACTACATGTTAGCATAATGTTACTTTGATCTGAAAGTGACCTACCTCCCCTGCCTGGTCCGCCGCGTCCCCGCCCCCTTCCGCCTCCTCCTCGGCCACGCCCCTTGGATACGACCTCCTCTTTGACCATGTCGATCACCTCGTCTGGTATCCTGAGGTACTTGATGGTGCTCCCTCTGATGTAGCATTCGGGCATTCTCCAGAAACGATCACCATCCTGATTTTAAAAAGTCATATATAATTTTCTCTCATTACAGTTATAATCAATTCAAGTATAGAATGAAATGGCATACTCATGCATCACATGAGTGCTTGATGCGTTTGATAAAGTGCTTGATGTTGCTTTCCATTGAAATAGTATTCTGGCATTCTCCAGTAATAATCATCAACCTAGGATTGACAAGTAAAAAACAGGTAATTTTTTTTAATTTCCATGGTGTCCTTCCCGCCACATGTTTGGCCACGCCCTTTGTAAACGACCTTGTCCTCCTATGTCATGAACCCTGAGGTACTCTAAACGTTGTTATTTTCGCATGATAAATATTTCACGCTAAGCGCCACATGCATTGCAAATCGCGCATTTATATACTCTAGCGCGAATTCCTTGAAAATGAATGCACTGCGAACATTACCACGTTTCCAGTACTTGATGGTGCTTGCTCTGATGTAGTTCTCTGGCATTCATACTCTAATTAATTTCATACATTTATTCATCATGGATATTGTTTTCACTTTATATTATTGAATGAATGAATGAATGAGAATGAATAAATGGATGGATGGATGGATGGATGGATGGACGGACGGACGGACGGACGGACGGACGGACGGACGGACGAACGGACGAACGAACGAACGAACGAACGAACGAACGAACGAACGAACGAACGAACGAACGAACGAACGAACGAACGAACGAACAAACAAATGAACGAATGAATATAAAAACTGCTCACCCTTGATGTGCAGATAACTTCTCTGAGGTTGATGTTCATCCAGTTGTCACACGCAACAAGATGTCCGTTATACGTCTCTCCATTCTTTAGCTCCACCAACTGTGATATTCAAGATGGAAAAGTACGGATTATTATCATTATTATCAATTCAAATAATTGTCTGTGTATTTTAATGTCAAATTATTTTCCATACAATATCTTAACAAATTCAGACAGATCTGCGTGTTATGGTTAAGAAATACAACTTATTAGTTGAATATCATTGATAACTTTCAAGAAATGTATTTTTTTAGGGTAGTGCTACACTTTGTAACAGTTTGGTATTTACAATTTCCATCATTTTTGAGTTTGTAATTGATTATATTGATAAAATTCATTTTTGCTTTTATAATTTGAAAATCTGATTTCCCAGATATAATACTTATATTTTAACTTGTTGTCAAAGATAATGTCTGAATATTAATGTCTTTCTGGAAATGTATTGAGTAGTTTTCCAAGAAATCTGTTAAGAATTTAAAAGAAAGGCACTCATGATGATAGCAAATAAAAGAATGATTTAAAATAACAAAACATTTGATCTACAAATAATACTGACCATGTCTGAAAGACTTACCATAGGGTGGTTCTGAGCTGTCCTTAATAATGACAATGGTAACTGCAGATTGAAAAGCAAAGAAAGGGGAAAATTATTTGCCAGATTATTAGGCAATTTAGGAGACAAACAATTGTTACACTTCAAGCCCCCGTTGCAGAAAGAGATACAATCGATTGTTAGTTACAATTAAATATAAGTCAGAAAATGTGTGCGTTTCAACCAATCGGATTTGCACGTTTAGAACACGTGATCAGACGTACAATTAATTGTAACTTATAATCGATTGTATCTCTTTCTGAAATAGGGCCGGTGTGACAGGGATAGTGTCTGGCCAGTGATAATTGGTAGTGACGTCATTCGGACAGTTTAAAATTCTAGTTTTTGTCCGTTTTCGAGCCTTCATACACACATACACACTCTACACAAAAATAAAGCGTATTAGCGTCATTGCGTGTAAATGGTCCAGCTGACTGGACCATGTACTTTAGACATGTGCTCAAAACTACTTTTTAATGCATTCCAATCTGTGACAGTGGTCATGCATGTTGGCTGCATATTGTCATTGAATCATCACAAATTAATATAGCGACACAATTATCTAATTTACTGACAATCTTTTAATTTAATCTATTAAATTCAGTATTCATCATGGCATTCTATTTGTTTTCACAATGAAATAATCATTCTTAATCTTATTCTTAGCCTCGACCTCAGTGTTTTGCTTTTTAGCAACTAATCACACCGCGCCGTCACACATTTCCAATCAATGCCACAAAATGCACTATTGCAACATTCAACATTTCACATAAGTTTGCAAAATGCAACTCCATCATCCAACTTGTACTGAGGCTGAGCCACACATAGGTACATTACAATAGCGTTGTGCGGAGTAGCGCTGTAACCGATCATCGGATCGGAATTCGATCACGATCCGATCATGCCATGATCGGATCGAAATGCCGATTTTAGCCGATTTCAGATCATGCACAGATTGGATCGAAAAACGGAAAAGAAAAAAAAAAGAAGAAAAAAAGAAGAAAAAAAAAAGAAAAAAATAAATAAATAAAATAACAAATCGTTTTTTTTTTCTTTGGAAAATGATCCCAAAAAACATATTTTGGGAAAAATACTGAATACCAAAGCAACATATATCCATATGAATAAGCCCAAGGTAATCTTGTATGGGTATGCTTGTATGTTGCTTTGGTATTCATTTATTTTCCCAAAATATGTTTTTTGGGATCATTTTCCAAAGACGATTTGTTTATATATTTTTTTTATCCGATCCGATCCGATTTCGATCATCGATCAAATATTGCCGATCCGATCAATCGATCCGATCATCAAGGTCAGTTACAGCATTAGTGCGGAGATCAACCTCTTCCGCCTGCTGCAGTATCCAACACAAACAAAAAATTTGTCGGCCGATTTCTCCCTCCATTTACCAGCAAATGCAAAAAAAAGTTTTATTTATTCATATGTATAATTACCGACTCTGTTGTTTTGAAGACCGCAAAATGTAGAAAAAAATGATTATTTCCCGTCCGTTTTCCTTACCGATGCATCCTAACAAACGTTATTGTCATACCAGTCATAGCGTTCAACTGTTGAATGGTTACAGTGTACGAATGGGCGGTTTGCTTATCTCCATCGTATATTGCATGTAAATGGTCCAACTGATTGGACCATTTACTTTAGTAGATGTGGGCTGAGCCCACCAGCACTACCACCTATGTCGTTTGTGTATAGCATACAGAATCACATTGCCGTAGTGCGTTATTTTTTCGCTCGGCAGGGCAATTGATTGTGCGAGGGGTGTTGTTGGCGAATTCACTTTGACCCAGTTGACAATGAGTTGTTAATCATGTTAATGGTTACTACCGGACGCTAGCGTGTGCGGGGTCATGAGTAACATACAAAGTATTTTACACATGAACAGGTATGGCTGAGCCCGAGATGTGCTACTGCTACTGCTAAAAGTACTGCATTAGGCATCGTCATTCGGCGTTACATGGCGCGCGTGCATGGACCATATTTTTGTACACATAGTTTGCGCGATATTTGGCTGTGGGCAATGCAACTTCGCTATTGCAAGGGTGGAGGGATATACTATTTTTCCAAATGTAATGCGGTCAAACAGCTGACTGAACCACGTACTATGCATGTGAAGTATACACAAGAGATACTAGCAATAATCATAGATCCGGTTCGTGTTTTGAATCGAGAAACTCTATCAATTTCAACCTCTGTAAGTCATTTTTTGCCGCATTTTCGCAGTGAACTTTGTTGAAATCTCGAATTTTCGAGCAATCGGCAGTAGTCCGCACTTTGGAAACTTACATTTTTGGATAATTCAGGTTTTTATGATATATTCTCGGAAGATTTGTCCACCTCAAGCAGTCTCACATAATCATTTTGATGCTCGAACAGTGGCTTTTGGGGCTTCGGTTCGGTGATTTTACTTAGCCGACGTCGCCGCGGCGCCGGGGCCCGCCGCGTGTGCTGTCGCGCGAACGCGTATTCAAATTGCATGCAGAGATAGTGTGTGGGAGCGCACGCCGCACGCGAACCGGAGACCAAGCGAGCGACATCGGTCGGGCACGCGAAAGGTAAGCTCGCAGCGCGCCATTAATTAAGTGAATGGCGAAAATTGTGACACAACAAATGGGTAAAATACCATATTTTGGCAAAATATCGGTATTTGTTTGGATTTTAAATTTAAAGGGCATAATGATCTACATTAGGTCAGTCCCGACTCATAGAATATAATTTGCATTAATTTCGCGCAATTTTCATTTTCATTTGGTGATGCCTAACTGCATGCTGCACACAATATCAATGTGGAGCACAGTGGCTAGTCGGGAGAGGTACACACGAGGAATACCACGCCGAAGCTCTGGGGAGCCAAGTCCATGCCATACGCTGGAAAGCTCGTCATAATTGAAAACAAACACGCAGCATGATTTCACACAAAAGTAATGATAATATACCAAACAAAATACAGGAGACGTAAATACTATGACCACTAAGGGTTCCACCATCACATACAAGCATTATTTATTATCTTACCATTGCAACTTATAAATTACAGTGAATGAACAAAATCTGAATCTGACAATAAATTCCCACAGAAAACAATGTTGCTCCGTCACAATGAAATGAGTCGAATTGTTTTGCAAATACAAACCTTAATAAAATAATTCAAATAATTGTTTCATCGAAAATAAATTATATTATTTGCATTTATTTTTTTAATTTTAAATTAGTTTAAAAATATCTAAAATTTGATAAATGTCATGATTTAAATAGTTTACAAAGTACGAGACTAAAACAGCAGACGAAATTATGTTAATGCGTTTTTCTCGCCCAAATTGCGGGATATACAAGAAATTAGCAGAGAATAAAACTTTATAGAAATTAGATAGATAGGATAGATAGATAGATAGATAGATAGATAGATAGATAGATAGATAGATAGATAGATAGATAGATAGATAGATAGATAGATAGATAGATAGATAGATAGATAGATAGATAGATAGATAGATAGATAGATAGATAGATAGATATAGATAGGGATAGATCGATAGATAGAATTCAAAAGTTGCAAGTGATGATTGTCATATGATTTTTACTCAGTAAGACGGCTCAAGCAGAATCAAACGGTCGCTGAGACCGTTTAATTAGTATATGATGCAGACCCTTTGTTGTGTGTTGTATTGTGTTCACTTACTGGGTGTAAGAGGAGGGGGCTGGGCCGGCTGCAGCACCCCTGGAGTTTTGTAAATGGCCATATTCGGGCAAAAAGCATCATTACCCGGGGGGGGGGGGGGGGGGGGGGGGGGGGGCACTCAACTATATTGCTGTACACACGCGCGACCACAGGTTTTTCAAACCCACCCTAAACAAGTTTTATCCATTGGTCAAATTTATACCCTAATCAAGTATTTTCGCGTACCCTTTTTGACAATTTTGCCCCCTAAACAAGTATAACCCCTAAAAACATACCCCTAAACAAGGTATTGCTCTCAATTAAACCTGTACAAATAATGGAAATGTTTATCCACCTTAAACATTTAACCCTAAACAAGGTCTACCTCAAAAATAAACCTCTAATGTACATATATACTTGTCAATAAGAACTACAGACAGGCAACCTCACACTAAGTTTGGAGAAAAAGATACCCTAAACGCGTATGTTTAACTCCACAAACGTACCCTTTTTTTCTGATTTTGGCCTTTTTGACACCCTAAACGCGTGACGCGCGTGACGCGCCATGATCGGCAAAAAAATAAACGGGTTGGTTTGTTTATTTCATACTTCTATGCAAAAAAGTACCCTTTTTACGCATTTTTTTGGTCGCGCGTGTGTACAGCAATAGTGAGTGCCCCCCCCCCCCCTCCCCCCCCCCCCCCCCCCGGGCATCATTACATCAATTCGGGCTAAATAATGTCATATCGGGCAAACCTAGCCTTCCTAGGCCATATTAGGCAAGTTTATGTCATTGTAGGGCAACATAACATAGTTTTCGGGCAAAAACGTCTCATATTTTCTGTTCGGGTAAATTTGTGTTGTTTTCGGACTAATTAAACAATAATAAAGGTAATTTTCGGGCATGAAAGAGGTGAAGATCTTTTTTATTTGTATATATTTTTGGCTTGTCAGGTGAAAACAGGAAGGATAATTAATTGGGGGGAAATGCCCCCCCCCCCCCCCCCCCCCCCCGGCCCTGAGGAAAGTGTGCTCCAACGCCCAATGTCCACACATCATTGTCTCTTTAAAATTGATTTAATCAAAGTGATTCAAGTTAGATTTCTCCTAGTACTGGATTTGTGATGCTCATTTCTTTTTCATTCTGATGGTCTAATATATATGTATCATGGCTTATTTTACCCGCGGTTACTTCTTTAGTAAAATAATCTACCTGGGATCCATGCCTCATTTTCAATTTTATGAATACAGTAAAACATTTGTAGCCTATAGTGGCCACCTAAAGGAGGAAAGAAAAGTGGCCATCCACTCTATAGAGGTGACCTCTAAATATAGCGCTTATATAATTATAAGGCTATTATTTTGCAATATACATGTATATGCGCTATACAATTTATGTCTATTGTTATATGTTTCTCTGGAGAGGGTCACTTTTTTATTATTGCTTTCTTTTGCCAATGGATGACATATTTCTTTGTAACATTTGCATGTTTGAAGACAACATAAAATATATCTTATCTTAAAGGGATAGTTGAGTTCTGGTAAGGAGAGTACAGTTTTGGTGAAACTGAATTTTAGTAACCAAAATCTGCATCATTAGTTATAACTATATATTATACAAATAGTGCATGGTTTGGAGTTGAATATACCAGAATAGACAACGATACATTTTTAATTTCTCTCGTGCGATTATATTGCACTCGGCCTGCGGCCTCGATGCAATATAATCGCACGAGAGAAAATAAAAATGTAGAGGTGTCTATTATGGAATATTTAACGACGGGAATCATGTACTATTTGTTATATAAGATGACTATTTTGAATATAAGATGATTATTTTGAGGAACTGATTTTGTTATCATGTTGATAAACCCAAATTGACCTTGCTCAAATTGTGAGTGTTCTCTCGTCGGCCCTGCGTACTTTGTACAAGGGCCAGCGCGTATTCAAAATAATTGCGCGCTCTGCGCATTTTCCCCATTCAAGAACAAGCGTACATATACGCACTCTGGCCATCCCCTGCGCAGTTATAGTGCATATGCACTATAACTTTACCATTTACTATACCGGATTAAGCATCAGTAATCAACCAATAGGAATGCTCAATTTCCCTTCATTATGACGTCATCATCTTATATATATAACTATAGACAGGTGGCCACTTAGACAGGTTTGACTGTAGTCTGATTGCGCGCGAGAGAATTTTTTACTGGCGGGTAAAACGCAACGATAACGCCACAATATCAGGACCTAGTATTGCGTAATAATTTTCTTCACATGTGTGCATGTTGAGCTCATCTGCAGTAGCTGGTTGATCAATTCTACGTTAATTCGCTCAGAAAATGCTGTATTTCATCGGCTTAGGCCTTGGTGATGCCAAGGACATTACCGTGAAAGGTTTAGAAGCTGTGAAGAGTGTGAAACGTGTATATCTCGAAGCATATACATCAATTCTTACCGTGGGAAAAGAAGCTTTGGTAAGTATTTTTAAAATTCTGCAGCTGAATGAAGCTATACGTACACTAGTAGAAGAATACGCCGACTCTGCCCCGCCGGTAGACCGCTGTGGAAAGGGGTGATAATGGAAATGTCAGGGGCTTTATGTTGTCATCTACATTTATCTATAAATATTTCTTAGTTTGCTACATACATTACATTGGCAGTATATACATGTAAGTGGTGAATGTGTTCTTTTTAAAAGTTGATATAAAGTATTATTATAAATTTATGACATGTCAAGTCAAGTCATGTTTTCAGTTTATGAAAAATCAACAAAATCGTTCTTTATAATATTGCGCTGGCTAGTACACTAGTAGCTGGATGGTCGGATCGCGCCATATAAAGACCGAAGTATAGACAGAGATTTGTGTGTTGGTGGAAAAGCTGTGTTCAGCTGTGACGCGCGCTCGCTAACTAAAAATAAATGGCTTCAATTTCAAATCGGCTTGCGATATAATTCATTAATTGATAACATCGAGTCAGTAAGTTCTCAATATCTGACTTTTTTCTTTATTTTATGTCAATTTGATTAATCCTATGTATTAATTATAAAACATCATACCATATCTGTTACAAATCAAATTCAATACGACTTGCCTTAAAAAAGCTTGTAGTAACAGTGCGACAAGGTAAAAAGTCGTAAAGGCGCTTGGTTAGGAGCAAAACAGTGCAATAGTCTTTCAGATCAGACAAAATCCTTATAAGTATAAATACAGTAGGTAATGTATATTTTTTTCTTCTTTGTTTTTTGTTTGTGTTTTGTTTGTTTTTTAGTCTAAATTGTGTAAAAATTATTTTGTTTTAGATCTTACAATTTGTAAACAACAAGTGTGAAAGTTCCAAGTGATTTTTGTTGAATAGACCGCTTCTGTAATGTATGCAAATATTATGCGTATGATGTAAGACTCCCCCGTTGGCAAGCTTAACAATAGTAACTACATGTAGGTCCTGCAAGCTAAGTTTGCCGGAGCTTGCCGGACCTAGTTACTATTGTTAAAGGGAAAGTTGAGTTTTGGTAGAGAGGGCGCTAGACTACTTAATTGGTTTGTGAGGTAGTGAAAAACTGAGTGTAAAATTTGAAAGAGCATAATATTTAAACAATAAAATCATCTTTGTTTGATCAAAATCGGTTCAGAAACGGCTGAAATATCCATAAATATAACAATTTGTAATAAACCCGGGGCCCCGGGTTTATTAGAGAATTTTGAACCAGCCGTTAAAAATTCAAAAAAATGCTTCCTCTTTTCAAAAAAGTTACAAAATAGGTATTTAAATAGTTGTTGGTTATTTCTCTATCTAATCACTATTTCAACAAAGCATCACATGCACAATATTTTATTCAAAATGGTTGAAACCGATGAGTGTTTAGAGAGCGCACCCTCTTACGTTTTAACGGCTCTTTTTGAATGATAACATGATCTTTACTACGTCATTTGTAATTTTGTGTTCCTTTCTAGTTATAACTATTAGTTTGTAATGTAATGATGCAGGTTTTGGTTACTAAAATTCAGTTTCACTAAAACTGTACTCTCCTTACCAGAACTCAACTATCCCTTTAAGCTTGCCAACGGGGAGTCTAACGTCATACGCATATTATTTACATACATTACAGAAGCGGTCTATTTGACAAAGGTAATGGATCACTTTAATAGTTTAGCTTCCCCAGTGCTACAGGGATTATCTCTCCAATGTTCAAGAAGCCATTACAAAGCATACTGGCAGCCCATGGCCAGAATCAATTTGTATACAAATTTTGCTCTCCTCTTTCGAGCTCTCCGCTTCTTTTAAAATTTTATTTTAGGAAAAGTACTATGGACGAGAAATCATCCTGGCAGATCGTGACATGGTGGAGCAGGGATCAGACGAGATCTTTGAGGGATCCAAGACGGAAGACATTGCCTTCTTGGTGGTTGGAGATCCATTTGGGTAAATACTAGTTACAAGTAGCCTAGAGTTCATGCTAAGATATACATTAAGGTCTAAATAGGCTGATTCATGGGAGGACATGATCATAATTTGATTTGGTTGCACATCTCATAGTTTTTTTTATCGTTGCGGGATCAAAGACGAATCATAAAGGTCATGATTAAGACCAAGATCTTAAATGACCACCGCCACCACAAACATCGTCATCAACATCATAACCATTATTATCATCATCACCATCACCACCACCACCACCATCATCGTCATCACCACCACCACCACCACAATCGCATGTTCACAATTTGATTTTGTTGCACATCTCATAGTTTTTTTTTATCGTTGTTGGGATCAAAGACGAATTATAAAGGTCATGATTAAGACCAAGATCTTAAATGACCACCGCCACCACAAACGTCGTCATCAACATCATAACCATTATTATCATCATCACCATCAGCATCATCACCACCACCACCACCATCATCGTCATCACCACCACCACCACAATCGCCATCACCATTACCATCACCTCACCTCACCATCATCATAATCATCATCATCATCATCATCATCATCATCATCATCATCATCATCATCATCATCATCATCATCACCATCATCATCATCTCCTCCATTATCAGCTATCATTATATTGAGAATAATATCTTATGACAACTATCATCAACATATTCATCAGCATACTCATCAGCATACTCATCACCATCAGTTTCATAAATCTTCTATAGATATATCATCAAGTGATTGTCCCTTTTCCCAGCAGCTGTCACAGCTTTTGGTTATTGATATTGCCATTGATATTTTGTTTCAGTGTACCTGCATTTTTTCTCAGAACCACAAGTCTTTCATACAATGCTAGAGAGAGTTCCAAGTAAGTAGATCAAAATACATTTATAAGGTTTTTTTTGCCTGCAAATTTGATTTGTTTCTGAGATTACAAATTAGAGAAAAATAACCACATGTGACTTTTTTTCACAGAGCCACAACTCACACAGACCTGGTTCTGCGAGCGAGAGAAGAGGGAATCGAGTACAAAGTCATCCACAATGCGTCCATCATGAATGCCATCGGGTGCTGTGGTTTACAGGTACATGTTTTTTAGAAAGAAGCAAATTCTAAACTTTTGATCACATTATAAATATTTACCTCCAAAAATGTTAACTAGATATAATCTACAGCCATCAACAGCATTGTGATCCAGCTTAATCTTATGTTTGATTTTAAGTTTGGAGTGGACTTAGTTTTTTTAATAGTCACAAATGCATTTAAGCTTCTAATTTTGAACTGTTTGTTTTTCTAGTAGAAATAATAAAAGGTGAAATAAATGTTGTTTTTCAACAGCAAACAAATTATATATTTGTGCCTAGTTTGAATTTTGTATTGCTCTTGAAGTGTGTGATACATACCTTATGTACAGCATTTTAATTCATCTAAACACTTTATTTTTCCAGTTGTACAACTATGGAGAAACTATTTCCATTGTGTTTTGGACCGATACTTGGAGGCCGGACAGCTACTACGAAAAGATTGCAGCGAATCGAGCGAGAGGCCTGCACACATTGTGTCTCCTAGACATAAAGATGAAAGAACAGACTGTTGAAAACCTGATGAAGTGAGTTATAATAGTTGACGCAGTTAGGCTTTGAATTTTTGACAGAGGCGGTCTTTGCCATACCTTCACCTTGTGTCTCTGTTATAGAGATGAAACAGTTCATGGAAAACATAATCAAAATAAAGCATTTTTATATTTTAGAAAGTAAGAGTTTTAATTCAATAAACACATTGTGCAAGATTCATTGCTCAGTTTCGAGGGTTGACCTATAAAAGATAAACCCAACAGTTTTCTTCACAGTCATTGGGTGTCTTTAATTGTCCTGTACCGGAAAAGTTTGGCATTATTCATAGTAAAGCATAAATCTTCTTTTTCAAGTAGTCTTGACTACAGGCAGGTTTAAACTCATCAAAATTAGACTTCTCTCCTAAGTGATCTTCTTTGAAATCTGCATATTGTCCTTGGTCTTTTCCCATTTAAAAAAAACACATAAATACTGATACAAAAAATATTCAGATTTATTGCGTACCTTTACCCGTGTTAGAGAAATTTACCATTAAAGGCATCCCAAACCTATTTTATTTTTTATTTTGAAAGGAAGGATATTTTACATTTCTTATAATCTAATATAACAAAGTTATAAGACATCCTAAGTTTAATGTCTAATCTTTTATATCGATTCTCCAACTTTCCAGAGGAAGGAAAATCTACGAGCCGCCTCGCTTCATGACAGCACCACAGGCAGCCTCTCAGCTCCTGGAAATCTTGGATCAGCGAAAGGAAAGGGGGGACCACTATTCAGGTTTGTATTTAACCCGTAGCTTATGGGAACCGGGTGAGCTATGTACAAAGTGTATGGGGATTTCCGAATCTCGTAGTGAACGGGTTAATATAAGTACTTGCTTACCATTATCAAGTCATATTTATGTAGTTTCATTGATTTTAAGGTAATGAAGTGTACTGGATCTTTCTGATTTTTGTGGCAATTCTTTGATTGTTTCAAATTCATGTGAAAGTTGGAAATGATAAAGGTAGCAAATAGTATTAACTAATTTAATTTGCTTATGCTTTGTCATTTCTAGTTTCATTGTGGTTTTGAAAAAAAAAAATTAAAAAAAATAAAAAATCAAAATTATTCTTTTTCTTTGCAGCATACACAGAAGACACGATAGCTGTTGGTGTGGCACGCGTCGGTTCAGACACACAGCGGATCGTCGCAGGCACTCTCAGAGAGTTGACCTCCGCTGACCTCGGTGATCCTCTTCACTCATTGGTCATCGCCGGTCATATGCATCCGCTGGAGCTCGAGATGCTGAAGCAGTTTGCCGTCACGCCCGCCATCTTTGATAATCTCTTGGCCGAGAGCAGGTAGCAGAGGATTTTAGAATGTTAACCTGGAACATTATAGCATTGTTTTTGTAAACATTTGATGATCTCTTACCCGAGAGCAGGTAGTAGAGAATTTGGAATGCCAACTTTAAACACTATCGTGCATTTTTTATATCGAAGGTGAATATTTTGATTGTCAACAGTTGATGCTTGAAGACTGTTTGACTTTGAGAACTGAGATAGAACACTGTTCCCATTTTCCCAAACTGTAAGATTACGGCCCCGTTGCAGAAAGAAATGCAGTTGAATGTAAAGTTGCAATAATTTGTCAGATCATGTGACTAAATGCGCAAATCTGATTGGTTGAAATGCGCAAATGTTCTGACTTGCAATTAATTGCAACTTACAATCAGTTGTATCTCTTTCTCCAACAGGGCCCTGAACTATACTGCATGCTTTAAATACCTACAATACATCTAGTTTATAGTTCAGATATATAGTTGTTCTGACAAAAGGAACTAGAACAGAAGCTTGCGACAACTCAACGAGCTATGGAGAGAAAGATGTTGCATTTATCTCTGTGAGACAAAATCAACCACAAAGTCAGGAGACAAAAAACAAAGGTTAAAAATAAAGACATCACAGAGAAATAAGAGAATCAAAGTGGAGATTGGCTTGGCATACATGTATAGCAAGGCTTCAGGACAAAATATGGACATATTATCGCTTAACAGAATGGCAACCAAGGAAGGCAAAGAGAAGAAGAGGAAGGCAAAAGAAAAGATGGAGAGATGAACTAACATCATACATGGGAACGGCCGCATGGCCCAGGATAGCTAGAGATAAAAGAGAATGGAAATGTCATGAGGAGGGCTTTGTCCAACGTATGGATGAACTATGGCCTGATAGATAGATAGATAGATAGTTCTAAATCGGATCGTGTAGTGTGTGAAGGGCTTTAGGCACACAGTTCCAAGGAACCACATTCCTATCCTTTGGGGTATTCATGTGTACACCTGGGTGGAGAGCAGCAATGTGAATTGAATTTATTGCTGAGGGACATGACTCGAGACCCCATGAGTGGAAGTCAAGCATCCTTCTCATCATGCTATAAAACCTCAATGGAACTTCAGATTAGCCATTATCCAATTGTCCAATTAACCCAGGAAACCCAAGTCAGGAATTAACTATAATAATTTGAAGCCTATAATAATAATAGATATTTATAGTCTATTTATATTGCAATAGAGCCTAGTGAGTATTCCAGCCAGTTTCCTGTTAGGGTTACACGGTACTAAGGAACCACGTTTCCTTCGTCATGGATTAATCATCTTGCTGAAGGATAAACACGACGGACAATGCACTGTATTCGAAACTCGGAATCCCACTCATTGGAGAGCACGCACTCTACCAATCCTTCCACACCACATCCTCACATCCTCACATCCTATTACAATGAACGAACAAACAGGGTCACACTCAGTCCTCTAGCTTGGATCATAAACAATACGATGTATCATGTTTGTAATTATCGTTGCATTTTATTGTACCTGCCATCTGCAATTCAGCGTGTAGCTGCGAATGTGACATTCTGTTTGTTGAATAAATACCATTATTATTATTACAATATTTCACATAATTATGAATAAAAAGAAGACAAGGATCACAATTACAATGCTGTAGTGTTGTAAAATTGTATTATTCTTTTTACTGTCTTTATTATATGTACATGCACAAGCATAGTTTAGTTGCGGAGTGCACTAGTAATAGATTATTGAGCATGATAATGTTATAATAAATTGTTCTAATAAAATGTTACAACTTAAAAAGGATCTAGATGTACAAGTATAACTTAACTACGAATATGTTAGAGGCAATATATATCCCGTTGTTCAGCACAAAAATAAAGAATAGGAATGTAAATTTAAAAACTCGTTGAATGAAACGTCATTTAAAATTATGAGAAAGGAACAACATATATTACTACCCCAAATATAATATACAATCATACAAATTTGTTAAGGGCAGTTGAGTACAGAATCTTCTTTCAATTTAGTTGTTATATCTCCCTGACAATTTCAAAGTTTTTAAGTACACTCAGTGTGTGTTCTGGAAATGTGACACAAATTATTATTGTGAATACATTAATTAAAATAATAGAAGGCATTCCAAATAATAGACTGAATGAACTCTGTATTCTGCATAAATGGTTATATCCACTACATGTAGCCTCGACCTTGTAACAACTTGTAATACACAGTCCTGCAAAATATACATGTTCAAATCATGAACTCGGGGGAAAATAAATAAAAAGTACAAACTAACACTTCCTAGCAAGTACATGTATTTCCTATTTTCATTTTTGTTTTCCTGTGACTAAATATAATAATGGACAGGTACATGTAGTAAGCATAAAATATGAAACTCGTTGTCATTGGCAAGTACAGGTGAACACTAACATTATTGTTTGCATTAAGCACTATATAAATTTGTCATAATTATTTTGAAACATTTGTTATGAGAAAGGACTGTATAACAACAGTTTCTTTGCAGAGTCCAACCTTTGCTCAACCTTATTTTGAATATATATGCTCATGATGTTAGAGTACAAAGCTTGACGTCACAGCTATTCGTTGCCATGGGTAATGGTTCTAAACAATGTCGGGCAAGCCAAATATTTCTGACTCGGGTGTTTGATAAAGCAAATCATCCAGCTCTTACCCACTACCATTGCCCAATTGAATGGGAAAGTTTATTAAATAGATGCATTATCATGTTCTAACAACGGAATGTTGCATCACTACTACAGTACTCTTATACCTTGTACACAACTCTCTTTACTAGACACTGATCATAACTGTCCTAATTACATGCATGTCAAGGTGAGAGGAGACGATACAATAAATTTCAGTATAAATGTACTACGTTTACTGCCTAATGTGTATACTTTTTTTAAAGCTCTCTTACAAAGGGAAGTGTGAATAGTGAGCCAGTGAGTCACCATTTTGAATGGCTGTAAAAAGAAAACAAATAACTCTCTAAATTTGATTAGACCTCAATAAAGCCCTAGGACTAGAAGTTAACAACTCACCGTCAAGATGTTTATGTAAAAAGCATGCGCGATTCCTGATGGTCCTTAGCTATACTTAAAGATTCATTACAATATTTGTTAACAGCAATTGCAAATTTTTTTTTATTTGAACGTGATTTGATTGATTCATTTTAATTAGAAACGGAATAGGACAAATTGAAATTTACAATTTGTAGCTATAGCACCACTATTATTAAAGAACATTATTAGAAAAAATAATTGACAAAAGGTACAGTACAAGTGAATTAACATACCACAAGTATTTTCGACTTTAGAAATGGAATGCAAATAATCATTAAAATCCACTGTGAAGTTTTCTAAAACTGCATTTGTTCAAGAGAGGGGTGGGGGGTGGGTAGTAGTGAATGAATAGATCATCACCCCCCCCCCCCCCCCCCCTTTCCCACAAACTAAAGAAACTGATATGCCAGTGTTACAATCTAAAAACATGATCACCATTTTAAAAATTTGAAGTGCAATTTACTGATTAAGGCTGATCATTCTATACGGGATACTCTCAGTCGGTCTAGCATTAGGTCTACTTCTAAATTGCACATGTTGAAATAATATAATAAAGGGTCTACTTACAGTAGTGTCTCCATAGTGTCATTTTGTGATTTATGAAAGTATGCATGAGTATCAAAAAGCTCAATGGCATTAATACCAGAAAACTTTGGGCAAGTGGATTTTGCTGTCGGGCAAGTAGTTTAGTGATTCACTTGCCCTACAGGGCAAACAATACTCATTTGTTTGCAGAGCCCTGTAATAAGGGGCCATCTACAAAGTACATACCGCTGGTGTATTAACCGGACCTTTTTTCAAAAAAAAAAAAAAAAAAAAAAAGGGGGTGCGGTTAATACACGACCGTATTAACTGCACTTTTTTTTTTTTTTTTTTTTTTTTTTAGGGGTGCGGTTAATACACCGGAGCGGTTAATACACCGACAAATACGGTAAGCAATTTTTGGTCCGAAATTGACCCCCCCTCCCCTGTACGCACTTTTTATACACGTGGTTCAATGGGGCGTACGCATCAGATTTACCCCCCCCCCCCCCCTTCCCCTTGTGCGTACGTACTTTGTAGATGGCCCCTAATGTATCAAGGCATGTTACCAGCAGGCAAAAGATGTAAGGAAATTTTAATTGGATGGGGGGGATAGATGCCATTGGTATGCACCTGGTAACAATATAAATTCTTTATGTTACATAAATGGAAATTCAAACATGTTTTCAGAAATAATAATTCAAGAATAGTCTTATGGTTCGATCGTGGTACCATGTTTTTATGTAAGTAAACTAGTACTAGTAAAGGTAAACATAAAAGGAAAGTAGAAAGGAAAAAAACAAAAATACAATGCAATAATGTTGAAGAAAAGAATAACTGAAGTCCACAAAAATCAAGCCACATTAAGGCAACATATGGCTTAAACAAAAGATAGAACATAATGTTTTTTTCCCTCAACTTTTAACAATTTATACAATTTTGATGTGGTAGCCCCCCCCCCCCCCCCCCAAAAAAATAAATAAAATGTTTAGTATACAAACAAAATAATACAAATTCAAAGAACACAAATATATTACAAACATGGTGGCATTGAGTTGCCATTAAGAGTTTTAAAAAAAGGAAGAAAAAGGAACATGTCATAGAGTGACATAGCAAACAGCCAAGCATATTGGTGAAGAAAAAATGATGTAGTCCCACTGCTATCATTTCATGGGTGTTAAAACACTTCCACCACTAAAGAGTAGGTGTGTGGTTGTATTGGTATTAAAACAGTCTCTACAGTCCCACTGCTCAAATTGTATGTGTGTTGAAAACTGAAAACTGCCATCATCCCCACCTCTAAGTAGTAAGTGAGTGCTTTTAATAGCTGCAGCACAGTTTGTAAAATATTCTGTAGTCACACTGATACAGATGTGACCGGCCATAGCAAAACCCGGCACTTGTCGGTAAAAATCAAAATGTAGATTTTCATACCATATAAGAAAGGCCTAATCACAAGCTTTCATTTGATGCTTTGTTCCAACTTATTGGTCAATAATTGGTGAAAATATGATTGTTTCAATTTTACAATCATATATCTTTTACACACATTTTGTGAACTTAAAATGCCCATTTTTTCAAAACATGAATTACTGACAAGTGCCGGGTTTTGCTATAGCGGGTCACATATTCATGGTTGTGGATTACTGCCATCACCACCATGCCTAAGTTGTAGTATGTGTGTGCTTGTGCTTCAGCAGCGGGTAGATCGAATGCTATGTAGTCCCATTGCTTCATATTCATGGGTGATGACGGCTGCTGTTATCCCTACCCCTAAGTAGAATGTGTGTGTTTCGATATAGACACTGCTGGTATCAGATGTTCTCATCTGTGCGATATCATACAGCTGCATGGTCTGTCTGCACATAGAGCTGCCGTACTCCAGCCTGTAAAAAAATATTTATAATATTATAATATATTATATATTATCATATTTATAATATTTATTGAGATCTCAAAATTGGAATTAATATGATCAAATCTGAAACAAGATTAAAGTATTCACCAAATGAAAGACAAAGTACTTTTAATTTCAGTATACAAGAGAATAATCAGGAATTTCAAAAGCAAAACAAATGTTCAATCGTGTTGACTTTAACAAATCAAAGGAGAATTATATATTGATAGCGACAGTCACGTAAAAATTGTAGAAATTAGCAAACCAAACAACACAGAGCAAGGTAATTTCAAACATGTTTTTTACTGATTATGTACAAATAAACTATTCAAATCAGATGCAGCTGTTACTATGGGAGTCGATCTTTAATTGATACCTATTCATCAGGGGGGGGATGATCTATTCATTCATCCCCCCTTGGTGAATAGGTATTACGTAAGGATTGATGCCCATGGCTGTCACCCTCTCAGTGTGACTCGGGTCACAATACTCGGAATCAAATCAATAGATTATTCCTATTAAAATGAACACAATAAATAGCCTTGAATGATATTGTATAATTATAGACAAATTTTTTACTGAAGTACTTTCTATTACTTGTATATTAAAGGGATCTAGTAACTTTGTTGACATGTGCAAAAAGTGATGAATGGTTGATGCAATGTATATTGTTGTTATCTCATATGTCCACAGGGTATTGTGTGAAAATTTCAAGTCAAATGGACATTGTATGGCCAAGTAATGAGCGAAAATGCAAAGTGATATTCAGTAACTCACTGCACTCACTTTGTATGGGGAAGAAAAACTCGCCCGGAGTTTTTCTTATCTGAATACTTCAATCATACATATCTTTGTAACGAAAGGCAAATTTGAAAAACCGAAACCTGTCCCATGATTTTATTGTTAATACGAATACAACAAGGTATAAGGGAACCGCTAGAATTAAAATTTAATTTTGAGGATTTCGACAATGTTACTAAGTCCCTTTAATAGGTGGATTAACCTACATATATATAAACTTGGATAAAATGAATTCTTGCAATTTAATCCGGCACTAAATTGGTTAAAGGGATCTAGAAACTTTGTTGACATGCGCGACAACAGACAAAAGGTTGATCTGCTTTATTGGTAATGCTAATACAACGAGGTGGTTTGGTAGTACTGCATTTGAGCAAGAATATAACAAGTTATATGAAGTGTACAAGGAGAAAGAGCATAAATTTCTCTATTTTGAGATCGATTTTGTTACTGTACCTGCTTTAATTATGTTGTAATGATTTTTATTAATGCATAGACCATTAGAATTTAGGAAAATGCTTAAATTGGCAATGCAAATCACATTTTCAAATCAGATTTTGGTGTTCAAATTGGCAACGAACCACTTCATAATTTTCTTGAATTTTAATAACTAAATATTTCCACCTGTTTTGAAGTCAATAAATGAAGGAAAAATTAGGAGTTGCCAATTTGTCGATGGAAATACTGATCAATTTTGTCTTGAAATATCTCTCGTCCATGATGCGTTAAGTAAATTTTGCAGATTTTTACAATCACTAGATCACTTTTAAAGGGCAATGAAACTATGGCTTTCGGCTATTATTATCGTTTAGAGGGTGAACAGACATTTTATTTGATACATAACTTGGCAATTTTGGCCTCCTGGATCCCATGAAATCCTTACGTGAACATACCCACATTTTACTAATTCTTACGGCGGCAAAAGGTGATGTTCTTGTAATTGCCCGACATGCTTTGCAAACTATGACGAGTGCGCTACGGGCCGAACAAAAAGCTTTTCACTTATTTACAGACTCGTCAAAGCATCTACAAGTATTCAGACAATGGTAACAATAGGTCCTATTGAAATGCATTAGTGCATATCACTGACCATAAGTCCGCACACACCTAATGATGGCGGCCTCCAGTGTTTGCATGAATAGTGGTAAGCCCGATAGAGTTTTCACATATTTCTCCCAAAGCAGAAATCTGAGTCGGAGTTATGTTATATATAATAAAAAGGCAGTAGGATAAACTCTATTCTTGCGTTGCAATACCCTTTAAGAGTTGCTTCCTTACCTGTGTGAATATATTGTGAGTCTGCGTGATGATGTACTTGATGTCTGCATTGGGGGCCACTTCCAGCTTTAACGTTCCCACATAGACATCCGTACACAGCGTCCAGAAATGCTTGTCTTGAATACTGTACACACCTTCCAAGTTGGCCACCTGAAAAGAACAATTCAAATTCAAATTTAAAATTCAATTTATTTATTTTGAATACACCTTTTCAGATAAACTCACTCTTTTTCTATTTCAATTTACTTCACAGCGGGTCCAGGTAGGTGTTTCACAAAGATCCTAAGTTGATCTTAACTTTAAGTTGGACTTAAACATTATGGAAAGCTGTTTGTTTCTTTGATAAAATGTTATAAAAGTTCTTATAAAAATGCATAAAATGTTGATTCAAATAATGCATATTTTCTATTATCAAGGAGATTTCATGTTCTTGATGAAAAATTTATGACAAGTCCAAAATACTTGCATTTTTGCTTTTGAATATGTTTTATTCCAAGGCTACAAATGGCTTTCCGTAAATTTTTAAGTCCAACTTAGAGTTAAGTCTAACTTAGGATCTTTTTGAAACACCCCCCAGAAATGTGAATCTTGAATACTGTACTGTTCTTCCAGGTTGCTCTTTGAAAACAGAGAGTATAATCTAGAATTTCTTTTCCTAGAAGTTCCATTTACTTAATTCCTGTTTACTCTTTTCATCTTAATTTTAATTTGATTCAAAACTTTATCATCTTGTACAAAGTTTCCAGAAATGCTTGTCTTGAGTGATGTACCAACCTTCCAAGTTGGCCACCTGAAAAGAACAATTCAAATTCAAATAAAAAATGTAGTTTGCTTATTTTGTATTGGCAAGCAATTCAAGTTAATAACCTATATACTACACCTGGGGGTGTTTCACAAAGTTCCTAAGTTGAACTTAACTCTAAGTTGGACTTATAATGTATGGAAAGCCGTTAGTTTCTTTGATTTTTTTCAAAAGGCATAAAATGTTGTTTCAAATCATTAATATTTTTTTTATTATGAAGGAAAGCTCATGTTCTTCATGTAAAATGTATGAAAAGTCTTAAATACTTGCATTTTTTGCTTTTGAATATATTTTATTCCACGGCTACAAATGGCTTAACATACTTAGGATCTTTGTGAAACACCCCCCTGGGTTGTAAGCAGCAAATGTGGATAAAAACGAAGGCTCGAACCAATATCCAAGGACCCTCCCACTTCTAATTTACTTAATTGATGACACGCGCAGTACCCCGGTGTACCGTTGTACCCCGGTATCCCGCATTGTGTAGCGCCATCTTGTGTCCACCCGAAGTACAACCGTACCGCAGAGTAATCATGGATGCCGCTTGTGTATTGCGTTGTGCATGCAGCGCTTGTATGCACGCTACCCCGGCCGCAAAGAGAGCATTTTGAACGTAAATAAAGCATAACGAAAATAATGTTACACTCTTTGGTACCCCATTGTACAGCCCTGAAAAATAAATAAATAATTAAACAAAATGGCGGATTTTCATTTGGCACCCCAGGGTACCATTTATGTCATCAATTATATCAAGCTTTATTTTGCACACATACATGTACATTAAGCCCCGCGCAGACAGAGCCGACTCAACCCGATCCGAATGGTTTTCAGTCGGATCGGCTCTGTGTGCATTGCTGATTTGGCCGGTCAGAAGCCATTCGGGCACGATTCAACATGTTGAATCGGCCGCGACTGAATCGGACCGACTATGGCATTCAGTTGGGTCGGATCGGATCAGGTCGAGTCGGCTCTCTCTGCGCCGGGCTTTAGACATCCGCACAAAGGATCCTGAAAAGCTTGTCTTATAGACTGTACACTCTTTCCGAGGTGCTCAGCGATAATTCACATTCATTTGACTTTATTCATATTTCAAATTATTTCACTCACACTTAAACTTTCTTTTTTTTGGAGCAGCTAACCTGACAAAAGTGGCCACCAAAGATGATGTTCTACAGAGAACAACAATGTTCTGGAGATCACCTGTTTACATTGGCATCTTTTCTTGTTTCCTTTCGGTGGTCACTATATGCAGCAATGACTGCATAATTATAGTGAACACTCATATACCTTTCTAGAGCCCAACTCGACCCGACCCAATTACTATCAGACTGGTTTTCAGTCAGGCTAGAGTCTGGCCCGATCAGTCAAGGCCGATTCAACGTGTTGACTCAGCCCGAAACTGGCTTCAGACTGGCAAAATCAGAGTCGCCAGGCAACAAACATTGAGCTGAACCGACTTAAATCCAGTCGGATCGGGTCAAGTCGGCTGTGTTTGCGTTTGGCTCGAGGATATCAGAATAAAATGGTGTATTGTAACTCGCCTTCTGGTAGCAGCTTGGAAGTTCAGTCTCAATGTTTTCCGGAGTTCTCATCATAAGTATATTGACTGTATCCATCAGCAATGGCAAGACACTAGGATAGACAAACAAACAAACAAATACTATCATTCACTGCTTGTGTGTGTGTGTGTGTGTGTGTGTGTGTGTGTGTGTGTGTGGGAGGGGGGGGGGGGGTTCTAGTATGGGCCCCCTCCCCCTTCTGGTAGTCGCTTGGTAGTTCAGGCTCAATGACTTCCGGAGTTCTCATCATCAGTATGCTGACTGTATCCATCAGCAATGGCAAGACACTAGACCAAACAAATCAACAACAATAAAATATTATCATTCACTGTCTGTGTGTGTTTATTTATCCAACGTATCCAATTTTAGGATACCTCACAGCGTAAAAATTCAAAGCATTCTATTTGCTGCAACGTATATATTTGACAGCATATAGCCAACATGGAACATGCACTATAAAAGTAGCCACTACTATTATCATTATTATTATTTATAAGTTATGTAGATTCTACATAGAGTTTAATAAATCTCATCTATCACATTTAAGTTCCAAAATGAGGTGAAAGACCTCACCTTATCAAAATGAGAACAGCGATGATTATTGAACAGATCGGATCGACTATCTTGCATTCGATCATCATCACCATAGCCATCACAGTCACCATCATCATTATCATTATCATCAATATCACCGTCACCATCATCATCATCACCACCATCACCATAATCATCATCATCACCATCACCATCACCATCATCATCATCACCACCACCATCATCACCATCATCAGCATCATCATCATCACCACCACCATTAGCACCATCACCATAGCCATCACAGTCACCATCATCATCATAATCACTATCACCACCATCACCATCATCACTATCACCACCATCACCATCATCATCACCACCACCACCAACATCACCATCACCACCACCATCATCATCACCATCACCATCACCACCACAATCATCATCACCATCATCAGTATTACCATCATCAGCAGCATCATCATCATCATCATCATCACATCATCATCAGCATCATCATCATCATCACTATCACCACCACCATCATCAACCACTCAATGTGAGGGCCTTACCTTAACATAATGAGAACAGAAATGAACATTGAACAGATCGGATCGACTATCATCCACCCAAAGAACTGCATAAGTAAAGCTGATATGATGACGCCTACACTACCCAGTGTGTCTGCAAGAATGTGCAGGAATACACCTGATAACGGAGAAAATAAATAAATAAAGAACATAAATCAAAGGAAAGTATGCAACTAACATTGTTGACGTTTTGCCCCCTCCCCCCAATAATTTGAACAAAACAATAGAAAACATAAGAGGACATTTTTTTTAAAGAAACAAAGAAATACATAAGGTGTGCCCCCCCCCCCCCAAAATCATTTTGACCATGCTACGCCACTGTGTTTACCCTATCCGGTGATATGTGACAACACCCTATCAAACAACTGTAAAACCAGCACAAGCATTGAACAAGTTATATTAGGAAGTACCGCTTCACAAGAGCCTTGTGGCTCGATGGTTAGAGCACTGGGGGTGTTTCACAAAGATCCTAAGTTGAACTTAACTCTAAGTTGGACTTAAATATTATGGAAAGCCATTAGTTTCTTTTGTAAAAGTTGTTACAATGTTGATTCAAATAATATATATTTTCAAAGAGATTTCATGTTCTTGATGTAACATTTATGAAAAGTCTAAAATAGTTGAATTTCTGGTTTTGAATATATTTTATTCCAAGGCTAAAATGGCTTTCCATACTTTTTAAGTCCAACTTAGTGCTAAGTTCAACTTAGGATCTTTGTGAAACACCCCCCTGGTCTATCCATCAAGAGGTATCCGGTTCCATTCCCAGGCGAACCCATTTTACTTTCCTTATCATAATCTACTTAAATATTTGATGTTTCCAGTCCTTCTAAGTACTATCCATCTCCCTCCCAACCTAGTGTAAACCATATTGGTAGTATATTTTCGCATAATAAATAAATAACAATAATAATGCATTTATATAGCGCATTTTCCATCCAAAATGTTCAAAAGCGGTGTAGGTACAAATTTTGAGAAAAGGTAGGTTTTCAATTGTTCTTTGAAAAGAGTGAATTATTCTTGATTGCAGAGAGTTAGAGGTAGTTGACGGGTGCTGCCGAAGCAAATGCTTTATCCCCGAGTGTGGGAAGCATCTTGGCAGATGGATGGTTCAGCAGGGTGCCTTGTGAGGGGCGGAGCGAGTACCAGGACGGACGACTAATTGTATTAAGCTCAGTCAGGTATAGAGGAGCAAGACCATGAACATACTTTTAAAGGCATTTGTAAGATATGTTCATGCCTTTGGACTATTTTCCATTGAGTTGGACGAATAAAATAAAATATTGATCAATATTGAATATTGAGAGGATTAAATCAGCCAGCATACCTTTGAGAATCTGTTTTTGACTGCCTGCCGGTGTGTGCTGGTGTTCAGACTCGTCATCTTTGTAATCCAAACCTGCAGGTCACAATCAGAAATAAAATAGTTTCAGAATCGTTATAATTTCATTTAGGAGAAACCAATTTTAAACAAAAGTTTCTAGTAATTATAAACATGCTTATTTTTGTTTACAAATCTACTTAATACTTTTCATTAGCTACCATTTATCTGCAGACATTAATAAAAGCTACAACCAAAAATTACAAATTTGTAATCACATACAAATATGACATTTGACCTTTGACCTCATGACCCCTCAAAATAATAACACAACCCTCGAAATTAGCATAGGCCCGATGGCCCGGGGCCACTAGAAATGGCCGCCGGGCCAGTAAAAAAAATATTTGGTGGCCCGACTGGGCCAGCACAAAAAAAAAAAATAAATAAAAAATAAAAAATAGTCACTAGTCATGTTTAGTCATGTCTATGTCTTGACAAGAGCTTGCTTTTAAGTGTAGCATTTAGCAAGTTATACCTTTTTCTCACATACAAAATATTGGTTAGTTAAAAAGTTTCAAGTAAATTAAGCAAGTAATACTGCTGTTAATGAATATTCATACATTCTTGATATATTCATATTAAAAATCGTTATTAGTAATTTCAGTTATTTGCATATTTTGCATATCTAATGAGCATCATAAATATTATATGCTGCTCATGAATATTCATATGTTTCTACTCAATGTACAACTACAATAAATGTGCAATTTTTGTATGAACCACTATTTTTTTACGTGAGAAAATGTATGTTGATGAATGCTAGACCAGTGGAATTTAAGCATTCCAAAGTGGAAGTGTAATTGTCACTCGTGTGTATTCAATCGCTGTGATTTTTTGATGAAGACAATGAATAAAAAGACATGGCACACACACATTCATCCTAATTCATGTTTATCTAATTCATCTTACAATGAAACAAAGGGGAATGAAAACAAGTATTGCCTAGTACCCTGATACTATCAGTATGGTTATTGTATAATTTTTTCTTTTGTTTTTCCTAATTTTTTTCGGGCCAGTAGATTTTGGTTTCGGGCCACCAAATTTGGAAAAATACTAATTTTACTGGCCCGACCGGGCCACCAACAAAAAAAGTTAATTTCTAGCGTTGAATAACACATTATCAAGCATGGGTCACCCCCTTCATAATGTAAAAAGGCACACACTAATAACCAATATGGAATGATGTAACCTAAATATCAAATAACATAGCTTCTAAACACAAGTATGTAGGCCTTTGACCTTTGACCTGATGTCCACCATGTGAATGATCTTTGCTTGAGTTGGCCTGAGAATAACCCATGCTCTCTAGATTTGTGAATTTATTATACACAGCTCTTTGCGGCCTTTGACCTTAGAAGCATACACTCACCCGCACCACCATGACTATATGCCCATCCCTCATATGACTGTGTGTGGAGTTGACTAGAGAATTACTAAAGCTCTCTACATGTGATAATGTATAGTGCCCATCAATGTTACCTTCGACCTTCTGTCCATGTGAATGACTATGACAGGAGTTGGCCAGAGAGTGAATCAAGCTCTCTACCGTGATACTGTATAGTGCACATCAATGTGACCTTTGACCTCATGTCCACCTATGAATGACTATGACAGGAGTTGACCAGAGAATGACTCAAGCTCTCTACATGTGATAATGTATAGTACGCATCAGTCTGTGACCTTTGACCTTCGGAGCATACACTCACCAGCAGCACCGTGACTATGCCCATGTTCCTCATGCGAGTGACCGTGGCTGGACTTGTCCAGAGAATGGCTCAGGCTTTCGACGTGAGAGTGACCATGTCCGCCATGACTGTGACCGTGACCGTGTCCTGGTAATACAAATGGAAAGTGTACCAATAATGTTATCTAAATATGTGAAACATGATTTTTTTAAAGACACCATTACATTGTATGAAGAGGGCTAATACCCATATACAAATATTGATAAGACATTGTCAGAGTAGATCCAATAATGACACTGGTCGAGGCAAACAGAAGCTCTTCTGTTAAACAGAAGAGCGTGGATTGTTCTTTCTAGTGGCACCCTCTTGGTATGTATACGGCAAGTTTAATTAATGAAGAATTTAATCAACTTGTATGGTTACGTTTAATCAATAATAGATAGAGTGGAACCTCTTTATTTGAGCTTTGTTATAACGAGGTACACAACAAGGTAATTTCACAGGTCCAGGTTTTATGTGTTTTAATAATATTAAGCCCTGATACACTGAGATATATGTTATAACGAGGTAAATTCAATGGCCCGAATTCTCATCAGTGGCTCAACTTGAGCTCGGCCTAAAAAGACAAAAGACTACCGGTAACACTTTTCATCAGCAGACTTATTGTCTCGTTGCTATGGTCCCCAGAGATATTCGAATGGTTTCCTTTCATTATCCAGTCAATCCCTTGAGTTCTGATTAAAGGCATCAGGACATTGGGCCCTTTGAACTTCAGTCATAGTATAGTCTGTCCATCAGCAAAATTGCGTCCTGGATCATCCTGGACATTGTATTGCTGGTGACCTGTTATACTATGACTAAATTTCAAAGGGCCCATTGTCCTGATGTCTATAATCAGAACTCAAGGGATTGACTGGATAATGAAAGGAAACCATTAGAATATCTCCGGGGACCATAGCAACGAGACAATAAGTCTGCTGGTGAAAAGTGTTACTGGTAGTCTTTTGTCTTTTTAGGCCGAGCTCAAGTTGAGCCACTGATGAGAATTCGGGCCATTGGGCCTAAGTTGCTCGTTATAATGAGGTTTGACTGTATTACTAAGTCAAGAAAGTGAAGAAATTCTGCATGAAAAACAGAGAAGTTATTTTGAGAATAGGATTAGTTTTTTACCATCTCCGCTGTGTGCATGTCCGTGCCCAAAGACAAAGATTCCGACAAGATTCACAAGCAATCCCAGAACTGACACTACAAACAGGCGCTCGTGTCTCACTTCTGGAGGCTCAACTGCTCGCTGGAGGATATAATGAAATATAACAATATATAATCAAACAATTCATCAAAATATATAAATCCTTCCAAATCAGAGTTTTAAGCCAAACTTTGATGATTGTGGAAGACAAAGATTCCGATGAGATTCACAATCAATCCTAGAACTGACACCACAAACGGGCGCTCATGTCTCACTTCTGAGGGCTCCAGTGCTCGCTGCAAAATATAATGAAATATAATATAGCACTGTCTTTGTACATGGTTACGACTATCTAGTGGATAGTATAACATCTGAACACTTAAATTGTAAATATCTTTTTTAAAGAAAGGGACATTCATAAAAACAAAACCTGTCCCAGCAATTGTTAATATGAATGCAACAATGTATGAGGGAACCGCTAGAATTCCAATTGGATTTGGAGGATTTGGACAATGTTACTAGATCCCTTTAATGGGTTTCCAATTTCTTAGGCATTAACTGTTTACCTCTACTGCTTCTGAGAAGATGAAGAATGCAATAAATAACAGGAAGAGAGCGTTGACAAAGCCAGCTAGAATCTCCATGCGCACATATCTGTATCAGGAAGAGAAGGAAAGTGTTAAAACTTAAAGGGTAAATTGTCATATCAATTTCAGTAATACCCTTAATTACTCATCAATTATTATCACCATTATCATCAATTAATATCATTACTATCATATCATATCATATCATCATCATCATCATCATCATCATCATCATCATCATCATCATCATCATCATCATCATCATCATCATCATCATCATAACAATTGATCATCACCACCATCACCATCCATCAATGATATCATCATCATCATATCATCATCATCATCACCATTACCATCACCATCATCACCATCATCATAACCATCACCATCACCATCATCATCATTCCCATTACCATCACCACCACCGTCATCATCATCATCACAATTGATACATACATACACCATATATATATCATTGTAATCATCATCATGACCAACACCATCATCACCATTACCATCATCATAGAGTACAGAAAGCTATGACGTCATACAAATCTATTTTTAGAATTTTCAATTTGAACTTAATTTTCCGAAAGAGCATCAAAAAAATGTCCAAATACCAAAAATCAATTGAATATGTTAAGTATTGGCTGAGATATGCCAATCCGAATGAATTTTTTGTCAATAGGAAATCAGTGTTATAGTGCTCTGGTTCATAACTTTATGAACCAGATTTTCTATGAACCAGATTTTCGGTATTTGGACATTATTTTTGATGCTCTTTCGGAAAATGAAGTTCAAATTTGAAAATTCTAAAAACAGATTTTTGAAGACGTCACACTTCACCACTCTATTGCGTCTAAACTCACCCATAAGAATACTTGTCGTTAGCTCTCCATTTTGAGATGATTGATGCAACCAGACCGGCCAGCAAAGCAGTGCAGTCACCACCACCACCGTCATCATCATCATCATTATCATCACAACAATTGATACCCATATATCATTGTAATCATTATCATGACCAACACCATCATCACCATTACCACCATCTGTCATCGTGTCTAACTCACCCGTAAGAATACTTGTCGTTAGCTCTCCATTTTGAGATGATCGATGCAACCAGACCGGCCAGCAAAGCAGTGCAGTCACCACCACCACCGTCATCATCATCATCACTATCATCACAATAATTGATACCCATATATCATTGTAATCATTATCATGACCAACACCATCATCACCATTACCACCATCTGTCATCGTGTCTAACTCACCCGTAAGAATACTTGTCATTAGCTCTCCACTTTGAGATGATTGATGCAACCAGACCGGCCAGCAAAGCAGTGGAGTCACCACCACCACCGTCATCATCATCATCATTATCATCACAACAATTGATACCCATATATCATTGTAATCATTATCATGACCAACACCAACATCACCATTACCATCATCTTCATCATCGTGTCTAACTCACCCATAAGAATACTTGTCATTAGCTCTCCATTTTGAGATGATCGATGCAACCAGACCGGCCAGCAAAGCAGTGCAGTCACCACCACCACCGTCATCATCATCATCACTATCATCACAACAATTGATACCCATATATCCTTGTAATCATTATCATGACCAACACCATCATCACCATTACCACCATCATCGCATCTAAGTTCTAACTCACCCATAAGAATACTTGTCATTAGCTCTCCATTTTGAGATGATTGATGCAACCAGACCGGCCAGCAAAGCAGTGCAGTCACCACCACCACCGTCATCACCATCATCATTATCATCACAACAATTGATACCCATATATCATTGTAATCATTATCATGACCAACACCATCATCACCATTACCACCATCATCGTGTCTAACTCACCCGTAAGAATACTTGTCATTAGCTCTCCACTTTGAGATGATCGATGCAACCAGACCGGCCAGCAGAGCAGTGCAGTCAAAGAACATGTGGAACGAGTCAGAAATTAGACCAAGACTGCAAACACAGATGGGATATAGAAGAATCAGTTTTTAAATCTAGTCAACTGGATTTTAGAAGAAGTAACTTCTTCATTCAAGATTTATTGAGATTGTGTTGTATCCTCAGTAGCAAGCATGAAATGAAGATGCATTTTGACACTAGAAATTCAGGTCATCATAGTCTGCACTTCAGACTCTTGGTTGCCAGTCTCTTTCCAGACTACATGTATAACATCAACACAACAGATTTTCAGTCTTGTTTGCAGTACAACAAGGCCAAAATACATGCATGTTTTATTCCAGTTTACTTTGTGTTCATTGTATGATTAATATCAAAACTAAATTATCTCCACAACAGACAGGAGAATGAATTATAAACATACTCATTCATTGGGCTAAATAAATATAATGATTACAAGTGTTGTAACTATCCACCCTTGATTCATTTCCGAGATGCATTTAATCTAAAACTACATAGCATAGCTCTAGGAATTTTTTTGACAAACTGTGTTCTAAATTATAAATCCACTTTCTAACCACAATATTAGATTTGCTGTGGGTGAAGGTTTTGTCAACTGAAAAAAAAAATCCATTGAAATGTACATTAGGTGATTGAAACTACACTTGTAATCATCACATTTATCTAGCCCAATGAATGAGTAATGTAATACTTCAGTATCCTGTCTGTTGTGGAAATAATTTAGTTGTGATATTAATCATGCAATGAACACAAAGTAATGTAAACTGGAATAAAGCATACATGTATTTTGGCCTTGTTGTACTGCAAACAACTGATTCTATCTCAAGACTAACAATCTCAATAAATCTCGAATAAAATCATCATCATTAATATCAAAACACTGTGAAATGTGTCTTGCAGAATAACAAGGTTGGGCACCTTGATTCATATTCCTGCGTATGCTCACATCTACTCAAGTAAATGGTCCAGTCAGCTGGACCATTTACACACTATATTAGTATGGTGTAGCCCAGCGAAAAAATTAATATTTTTATTTCGGGGGCTCCTTTTCCAACTTTCGGGGGCTACTTTTATCATCTCGGGGGCTACAAATTTCCGGGCTCTTTTTTTGAATTTCAGGGGCTACTATTAAGCTCTTATGCTGTAAGTGATCATCTTATAAGCATTTGATCACGATCCAAACAGAAAATCCCCCCCCCCCCCCAAAAAAGAATTTGCCCGCCGCCCCCCTGTATTTTTTCATACTAGCCATTTGTACAGTTTACTATTGCGCAATATCCAATTCCCATTCAACACTTTACCGTTGGTTTTAGGAAGGCTCGCTACTGAAACCGAATTGGAAATAATTTTTTTTCTACATTTTGCGGTCTTCAAAACAACAGAGTTAGTATATAGCAAGCTGTTGTATTACCAAACGTGTCGTCTTACCGGACATGCAAATTTACATCTATATATGAAAAAATGTCTTAATTTTGAAAGTTTGATTTGACAGTCGGCATTATCGGAGGATATAATAAATGGACGTTCAGCAAAATTTTCCCATCATTTCCCAAAGAAAATAAGCGTCCCGAGGCTTTTTACGCGCACCTGTGGCAGCGCGCATGTCAATGACATTTCCATGCAAAACAGGGATAATCGATCATGCTTGGTAATAAAACACAAAATTTTGCATCGGGAAGAGGCATCTTTTTAGGAAGGGTTTGGAGAAAATGTGCAAATTCTTCTAGACATTTTACAACAGATGTATTCTTTATGAGTTTATGCAGCTGCTCATATAATTTCCACTTTTATTTGATGCATCTAATGTTTGCTTTGTGCGGTGAAACTATTGGTATCCAGTAATAGGGCACAGTCTTATAAGTATAATCAAATTGTATGACTTTTTAATCACATTAACAAAAGTTTGTTTGCATTTGCTGCTGGTAAATGGAGGGAGCAATCAGCCGGCAGCCAGCAAAAATATACCAGTTGTATTATAAGTGCTGGATAGTGCAGCAAGAGGTAGAGGTTTTGCTCAGCACAACACTATAGTAATGTACCGATGTGGCAATATCTTCGAAGACGTGCCCACGACTTGGCATGCATGACTAAAAGAAAACGATGCGCCATACAAATAGCATCTAGCATGGGTTCTTTCAGTTATGCATACCAAGTCGTGGGGACGTCTTCGAAGAGAATGCCACCGATGTGTGCATTATATGCGACCACTCTCCTAATATATTGCCACTGCTCTATTCAACTTTGTCATTAACCTGCGGCCTGCCACCTGCCACTGATCTCGGCAAATCGGAGGCAGACGAAAGAGAAGAAGCAGCTACCGTACCTGTTTGACCATATGCCGTAGGACAGCTCTACGAAGGCAAAAGACAAGTTGAGGAGCAGGAACATAAACAGGTTCTTGGAGGTCTGGTCCGAAAAGATGGCCCTGTAAACAAACAAACAATAATAATAAACATAAAATGAGAGTTCGATCAACACAATTCACAACACTCACAGCGGTCATCACATCATCATAAATAAGTTCCATTTGATCAATTTCACTTGGTCTATTTTGTGTTCTTAGTTTTAAAAATTACTGATCAAAGTCACCCCTTGAATATGGGGCTTACTTCAAATTGAAATTCAAGATTTGATCGACATCCATTAATTTGTATGATTTTTTTTTTCCAGTTTTATTTATTCAATGAATTGGTTGGTATCAAAACATGTAATTAAATGATCATTGATTTCCATATTTTTCAATATTCATCTAATTGCAATAGGTGTTATCATTAATGTTTCCATTCGTCTACTTTGATTTTGATTCATGTATTCCACAAATCACATACCATTTGTGTGAATTCACAATCACAATCCTACTCAAAACTCGGGCCGAAAAGAAATAACGTACGGGAACGTGTCTGTTTGCCAGCCCGACACACCCGGGCGAAACGCGTGTGACAACCTGGTGCGTCGGGGGCGAGAACGAGCAGCTGTTTGGCTTGCATTTTTTCTTTGCCTTTTAGCTAGATTCTTACCTCGCCCATGCTTGAATTGTCGTCCATAACTTGAACCTCGGCTTGTACAGCTGATCATTTTTATGAGTTGGAAGCATTTGGTCGGCTAGGATGACAAAAAACGTGATAAATAAGTCAGGATTTGTAACTTTCACCAAATGGTTTTCAGTGTTTTTTCCTCTCGCCGGATGCACACGTTGGCATAATCACTGAATGTTCAATGCACTTCGACTTCCTTGCTTGATTCGCCGTATTTACGTCTGACTAGTCTAAAATTTGCAACCCTTTTATTTTCATCTTTTATATTCAACCTCTTCAAGTCGCATTCATTGGATGTTTTACTTAAAAATTATCCTAACAATTACTAATTTCGTGATTATTTTAATAAAATGGCAAGTTGAGGTAACTATTTGTCAGTATTTGTGATAGGAAAATATAAATAATGGCGCGCTATAATAGAACGGTTATGAATGTACAGACTAATTTTAGACCACTTTCCTTTCGAGACCGCATTTACACCCCTTTCTCCTCCTTCTTTGCGCACCCTTCGATCCAATTATCTTTTGTAACGAATGAATGAAAGAATGAATGATTAAAAGGAATGAATAAATGAATGAATGAATGAATGAATGAATGCATTAATTAATAAAGGAATGATTGAGTGAATGAATGAATGACGAAATAGTGAATTTGAATGGATGAATGAATGAATCAATCAGGCCTAGATATACAGATAGATAAGATAAGATCAATTGTATTGGTCTTCAAACATATATCATGTTATAAAGACATGTGTCATCATCACTGGCAAATGGAAAATAAG
Source organism: Echinarachnius parma (assembly GCA_037951105.1). Classification (NCBI taxonomy): domain Eukaryota; kingdom Metazoa; phylum Echinodermata; class Echinoidea; order Clypeasteroida; family Echinarachniidae; genus Echinarachnius; species Echinarachnius parma. Next base: position 64,176 of record JBAMJV010014054.1, read on the forward strand.
GCAATAATAACAATAAAGAACTTCATTACAATTATAACCATTTCTATATTCAAAAACATTTACTTGTAGACTATAGGATCGTGCCTTGCATGCCCACACAGACTAATGAACTTTATACAAAACTGCGTATACCATGTAATTGAATTATTCCAGATAGCAGTTGGCTATAGCCTATAGACTAATGTATACTTCACCCATGACTTACAAACTTTCATAATCCTAAAATACAGTGTAAAAGAGAAATAAGAAACATGGTGGCATACACATTTTTAATTATTATAATTTGTGAATAATTAGTCTCTTTTGATTTTATTCTGAAAGTAAAATTTATAGTATTTAAAAAAAACACTTGAATCCAATAATTAAATGTGATATTAAACATGTGATTTACTCTTCTGAAAGATTTATACAAATGGCAATGGCAAAAGGCAGAAGAAGGCAATAATAACTACTTCATTACAATTTCTATTAACATTAAAACAAAATTAATTGTTGCACAGATCACAACTTCACTTCAGAGATATGTTCATAAATAATTGGACGCCACTTGGGCACGTCTTGTCTTCTTCACACTCAATTAATAAGAAGTACTATAAAGGTTATCAAAAAGCGAAGTGAACACTGTTTTGTTTTCTACTTACAAAACAACGACATGTTTAATTTGATAAAATAATGATGGTGCATAAAATAATGATTAAATAAAATCAGGAGTAGATAGTTTAAAGGTACCGTTGAGTATTGGTATTTCCCCGGGGGGGGGGGGGGGGGGGGGGGGTGTACTCAGATTATAGTCGGACGGGGGTGTGCGGCTGAGACCTCCAAACCCATACCCCCATCTAAGGGTCCTTTTGCGAAAAATGGACCCATGTCTAAGGATTTGTTTTCGCCTGCGGCGCATGTTTTGGGTGTATTTCCCGCAAATTTTGTGGTTTTAAGTTAGCGAGCGTAGCGAGCTTGAAAATTTTTTGCAATTTCACATCGGCAAATCCCAAAATCCCGTATAAAAAAGGGGAAATATGGAAAAAGGGACCCATGTCTAAGGATTTTTTTGATGAAAAGGGGACCCATGTCTAAGGATCTTTCTTGAAAAAGTCACCCTTCCCAGCGGCACATCCCCGTATACCATATACGTGAGTACCCCCCCCCCCCCCCCTCCCCCGGGGGTATTTCCCGAAGTGCCCCCCGATATTTTTTTGTGAGATAATGAAAAACTGACTGTCAAATTTGAAAGAACATACAATTTTAATGACAGAATAAACTTTATTTGATCAAAATCGGTTCCGAAACGGCTGAAATATCCATAAGTATATTTGTATTCAAAAGATTCTTCACCGGCAATCACCGGGGGATATGTATACTTTTTAGAAGAAAAAAAAACTACACGACTAAAATTATTATTCTTGGTATCATTTTTCATTGGAAAAGACACTCTAATTTTGTTACTTTATTTTGAGAAGTGCCCCGTTCCGTTTTTGGGGCCACCCTGTATAATCTGGGTGAAAGGATAGTTTGAATATAAACTGGGTTCCAAAAGAAACTTATCACTTTTTCAGAGCGACGCTCACTAAAATCCATAGCATCAAATTGAATCATATTTAGACACAGATAAGCTATCATTCTCCTTATGAAGCATATCTGAAAAATTGAAAGGTTGCTTTTGCCAAAAAAGAGAAAAATGCGATGGAATCGCTACAGGTCACTTTACAAAAATCACAGAAACTGCTCGCTGCGAACCTCCACGAAAGGCGGTCTATTCAGAACTTTCAATAGCTATTCATTCAACATCAAAGGCGGGTTATGTAACCACCAGGCTGGCTGGCTATTGACCGTACGGGGTCCGTACCGAGCTCCGTGCCCGGAAGGCGAGCAGTTTCTGTGATTTTTGAAAAATTACATCTTGCGATTTCACCTTATTTTATTCTTTGTTGACTAAATCAAACATAATTTTGTTTAGATGTGCATGCTGAGGAATATTATAGCTAATCTATGCCCAATTATGATTTATTTTTATGCTTTAGATTTTAATGTTTGTCGCTCTGAAGAAGTGATAAGTTTCTTTTGGAACCCAGTTTATAATGTTTATATACAATGTACAACAAAGGTTGTTATATAGATCAACATTTTCAATTATGTTTCAGGCCTCTTTCAAAATGAAAACAGAATAAAACGAAAATCATGTTTGGTTCTTTTCCAAGCTCATGCTTTGTTTCGTCTGGGTACAGCGATGTTCAGCTTTGAATGTTTGATGGACCCCGTGGAAGAACAGAACCATCGTGTTGCTGGTTCTGAAACGGGCTATCCTCCCGATAATAATTTGCAACATGCAAGTATACTATTTATTATTTTATGACTCTGTAATATGAATTTTGTTAACATCTTTGTAATATTGTTTTATGATGAATGTTATGACTTTTGTTGTATTTTTAATTGGATTCGGATATAAAAACAAACAAACAAACAAAATGGAAAATCTGAAATATAAAATGGAATTTGATTTAAGTCAGGAAGTTTGGGATCCAAGTAAATTATGTTCAAGTTTAGTGTAAGAAATTTGATTTAGGAATCCTAACGCATGATTTTTTTTTTACTATAAATTGAAAAAAGTGGCATGATTAATTTAATATATTCATTTCCAAAATTATATTATTAATTTTTGAGATCGAATACCGGACGACACGACTTTGGACGCTTTGGTGATCGGCCTCTCGAATGTTTCCCTAGCTCCGATCATCATCATCATCATCATCATCACCATCATCATCATCATCATCACCATCATCACCATCATCATCATCATCATCATCATCATCATCATCATCGTCATCATCGTCATCATCGTCATCATCGTCATCATCGTCATCATCATGACATTAAAGTGAGGCCTGTAAAGTGTCTAACTCCACGAAAATTACTTCATCATCATCATCATCATCATCATCATCATCATCATCATCATAAAAAAGATCATCAAGCGGCCCAAATGATGTCCTTTTCCATGCAACTAGAGTGGCGGCAACCGTTACATAACTCCGTGGGAGCTATATTAGAGGCAGCTAAGAAATCCCAAAGGTTTGTAGATGTTAAGCTTTCCGATTTCAAAGGTATTTATTTGTTATCTTTTGAAAATTACTCAGCATTTGTGTCTGGCTATAGCAAAACCCTGCACTTTTAAGAAATTGGCATTTTAAGTTCACATAATGTGTGTAAAAGATGATTGTAAAATTGAAACAATCATATCTTCGCCAATTATTGACCAATTTGTTAGAACAAAGCATGAACTGAAAGCTTGTGATGAGGCCTTTCTAATGGTATGGAAATCTACATGTTGATTTTTACCGACAAGTGCAGAATTTTGCTATATAGCCGGTCACATTTATGCATCCTCTTGTAATACTACAAAGGTATTCATTGAATTTCTTAGAGCAAGGCCAAGGGTATCTATTTAATTTTCTTCGAAAATGACCCATCATTCATGCATCATCTTGTAATATATTGCAGATGTTATATCATGTTGTCATATTTGGTACTGGTATAACTTGGGTAACTTGGCCAATCCAGTGATGAAAGTACATTATTTATAGACATGACATTAAAGTGAGGCCTGTAAAGTGTCTAACTCCACAAAAATTACTTCATCATCATCATCATCATCATCATCATCATCATCATCATCATCATCATCATAAAAAAGATCATCAAGCGGCCCAAATGATGTCCTTTTCCATGCAACTATAGAGTGGCGGCAACCGTTACATAACTCCGTGGGAGCTATAATAGAGGCAGCTAAGAAATCCCAAAGGGAATTGACAGCCACCATGCATCCCTCCCTCCTGCTCCCCTAAGTTTTAAATCGACCAATCGCGCCAAATATGTTTTTTTTTTGCTTTTTGAGTGAGGGGAGGGGGGCACTGCAAATGCACCCGCCACATTTAGGCAAATCATGATTAGGCAAGGAGACCTCATATAAGATCGAGAAAAATCAAAAATAATTTCCGGGCAGCTTAGTGGTTATAAGACTTAGACCCCCCCCCCCCCCCCCCCCCCCCCTCCTCCCCTTCAAGTTTATCCATGTCAAGTGAAATCTGTGGCCATATTCATAAAAGCCCGATAGCCTATCTGTCAGCTAGGCCTTATCTCATTGCCAAAATGCCACTTTGGACGATAACTAGCGGCGAACTTACGGAACTCGCTTGGATGATCACCTTTGTTTTCACAGACCAGTGCATAACACACACGTGCATAGGTATGTCTTTTATGTGTGTAGATTTTGCACGCTGCCTATGCCCTTACCATATTGACCAATCAACGAGCGTTTAAGCCCTGTAATACAATAGCCATTTAAAATCTTCGTAGCGGGTTGCTAAATCGTAATTCAAGAAGCACTGCTAACCATACCGATAACAAGCTAACAACTCGGATGATCTAATTTATTCATCGTGGCTGTCATGGTAACATTCCATCTGTTGCAAGTTTGTTTGACATCGCATAAAAGC
>JBAMJV010014055.1:0-41121 GCA_037951105.1 Echinarachnius parma
ACCAATACCATGGTACCAGTATGCAAACTGTTTCACGAATTTGAAACCACGTTTTTTGATTTCGTCGGGGGTTATCGCCAATTAACGACGCAAGCACGATCTCAGAATACAAATAATCGACTCAATGATAGATAACTGGAGAGACTGATCGAGCAAAAAGACTAGTATAATTATATTTTAATGGCAGACAGGAAGCAGACAACCAGCATACAATTAAAATAATCGAAATTAAATAAGTAAGAAGCAATTCATTATCATGCCAATATGCGCCGAATCAAGGAAATGTATTTTTCAAATCCGGCAGAAATTCGAAGACGCCGGTTATCGATCCTTACCGTATAATTATCCGGTCGAGCAGATGGAATTACGAAACGCTAGACCTTCTATAAACGTGTGTGCTATTATTGTCTTGCATCTATTAATAATCTATAACGACTAGTAAACATGTCATAAAACCACTCCGAAGGACATGGATGTAAAACATCAATTGGTACTTACTAGTAACCATAGGCGTAGGAGGCAGGGGGCTGGGGGAGGGGGGCGCAGCCCCCTGAAGTTTTGAAAACGGCCACAATCGGGCAAAAAGCACTCAGCTTTCGGGCAAAAGCATGTCGTATTCGGGCCAACTCAAATCATATCCGGGCAGACTCACATTAGATACGGCATACATGCCATATTCAAGAAAAGTCATACTGGATAACTGGATTACTTTCGGGCGGTTAATCCTGATCATAACCTTGTTATTTTCTTTTTGTTTTGCTTTTCTGGTGATAATAGGGAAGATGGTATTCGGGCAAAAGACCTCGGCCCCCTGGAAAACATGTGCCCCTATACATGTATATATGTTAGTAGCATTGTCCATGTTTTCGGAGAACTAATATTATCATTGCAAACTGCTGGTACATTTCGGGAATGAAACATTAATCAGTAGCCCTATGGACATGATGGATATAACTTAGTTATGTCATTAAAGGGAGCGTTGAGTATTGGTATTTTCCGAAGTGCCCCCCCCCCCCCCCCAAAAAAAAAAAAAATAATTGTAACTGATTTGGTTGATTTCAATTCCATGTGAAAGATCATTAAAACAAACATGGGAAATAATAATAATTCCCATTCAGATGCTCTCATTGTTGTGAAATTTGCTTTCAAAATATAATATAAAAGTGATTGACGTCCGGCCATCACTTTTAGAGAATGCTAGCGCGAAGCGCTAGCGTTCTAGGTCCTCCTATGCTTACCGCGCATGTACAATGTATTTCGCAAGCGCCGTTCGCCGTTCGCATCGGCGGCCATCGGAGTCGCGCTAACACACGGAGAGAGGTCGAGGAGGCGCACAAATCACTGATTTTTAGCGGAATGGAGGGAAAAAACATAATTTGAATCCAACCGATAGTTGGATCACATATTGGAGAATGTATCGGTGGTAAGTACCATATCATATGTATAATTTTAAGCACAATTAGCGTGCAAAAACAATATTCAGTTTCAATCCCGTATTAGGAAGACCGAGAACGCTAGCGCAAATTTGACTCTTGAGTTGTAACAGCTCTTTTTGAATGATAACAGGGGTTTAACTTTGTCTTTGTAATTGTGTATACTTTTCGAGCATGGTGGAGTTATAACTATTAGTTTGTACTGTAATGGTGCAGGTTTTGGTTACTAAAGTTAAGTTTGACCAATACTCAACTATCCCTTTAACAAAACACGAGTGGATAATTTGCCCAGAAAATAGGATGATTTTGCCAAAACATGAACTGATTTTTCTCAAATACAAAATGTATTTGAGGGTTTTGCTCTAATTATGTGAAGGTGATTCGGAATATTTGAGACCAGATTTCCTAAATGTTAAAGGGGCGCTTCAAGAATTTTTTTTGTGGTAAGGTAATGAAAAACTAAGTGTAAACTTTGAAAGAGCACACAATTTTAATTACAGAATCACATCTGTTTGATCAAAATCAGTTGAGAAACAGTTGAAATATCAATATATAATCGATGATTATACAAAAACAATATAATACCTACACTTTTTCAAAAATTTACCAAAGAGTTTTTGTATTTATTGTTTTTATAGTTGTTGATCTCTATTGAATCATTATTTCAACAAAACATCACACTCATAATTTTTTTAAATAAAAAATGGTAGAAACCAATGTTTTTAGAGAGCGCCCTCTAGTGTTTTAACGACTGTTTTTTAATGATAACATACTTCTCACTTAGCCGTTTGTAAGTTTTTCTACCTTTCGATGGAGATATTGTAATGATATTGTGCAAGTTTTGGTTACTAAAATACAGTTTGACCAAAACTGTACTATTAGGGTTTTGCCTGAATACGAGTTGATATATTTTTAAATATTGGTGTTTCAATACTTTTGGGGAATTCAGCATTTCAAGCCGGAGAAGTATACCTTTCTCTAGACTTTCGTTACTCGCAGAGTTGCAGGTATAGGTCACTGCATCTACAGTATCCAACTATAAGAGTAGGACATTATCATTCTCCCGAAAGATGCACAAAGCTGCAGACTATCACGTGACCAAGATCGATGATCCGCCACGAAACATCAGCCCATAACCATTAGTGTATGTTACCATAATAGCACCAGAGGCTATTTATCCTTATACTAGTGAGCCATTAAAGCTATTCATGAACGTTAGCATCAGGGGTATTATATCCTTACACTAATATAAGCCAATCATCAATTCATGAACCTTAGCATCAGGGGATATATCTTTACACTATAAGCCGATAAACTGTTCACGAGCCTCATCCTATTAATTTGATCCCGCCTACTATCATTTCGGGGAATACTGTACAATAAATTTACGGGAAATTTATCCTCTTCTTAAGTCTATCGGATGTACCGTGTGACACCTGCAAATTCATCTCTCGATCTCCTACACGTACCCGGCAATGGCGTATCTACATGGGGATTGGGGGAACGGCCGGGGGTCATGACCTGTGCTCCCAATAATTTGACTAAAAGCAATTAATTAAATACAAGGCGGAATTTCTTAAAATCAAGAAGAAAAAAAATCGAGTGTGCCTGTCTCAATATTCTGCATCCCCCCATTCAGTCCAACCATATACACCACTGGTTTCCGAGATTAGCTCGGGACAAATTACAGTTCAGGCCCGTAGCCAGGGGGTGCGTTGGGTGCATGCAAAGCCCCCCCCCCCCCCCCCCCCCCCCGCTAACAAGACTCATCCAGTGGTCCCGGTCTTGGCTACGATCGGCCTCAGTCCCGTTTTTGTAAATTACCCACCCCCTGGAAAATCCTGGCTACGGGCCTGCAGCTGTTATCGTATGGACAGTGGAGGATTAGCTTGTTGATATCTAGAACGTAATTAACTCACATAATTATTACATGTATTACCCCGTTCAGGACTAGTCCCGAAAATACTGGTCTAGGGACTATGGAGAATACATGTGAACGCAGAATCCATCAGTCCTGAATGGGTTAAGCCCTCTGCAGACAGAGCCGACTCGACCATATTCGACTGTTTTTCCTTCGGATCGGCTCAATTTTCCGTGCCTCGCGACACACATTTTGCCAGTCAAGAGACTGTCGGATGCCAGTTGGGGCCGATTCAACACGATGAATCGGATCCGACCGACCGGGCCCAACTCTAGCCTGATTGAAACCAGTCGGATCGGGTCGAGTCGGCTCTGTCTGCAGAGGGCTTTAAGCGACAATTACAGGGACTTGGTAACATTGTCCAAATCCTCAAAATCCAATTGGAATTCTAGCGGTTCCCTCATACCTTGTTGTATTCGTATGAACAATAAAAGTATGGGACAGGTTTCGATTTTTACAATTTCCCTTTCGTTAAAAGATAGTTACGATTGAAGTCTTCAGATGTTAAATTATCCACTGGACCGGGAAAACCGTGTACAAAGTGAGTGCAATGAGTTAGTGAATATCACTTTGCATTTGTGCTCATTACTCGGCCATACAATGTCCATTAAACTTGAAATTTCCACATTAACACCCGTGGGACATATCAGATAACAACAATATACACTGGAACAACAATATACACTGGATCAACCACTCATCACTTTTTGCACATTTTAACAAGGTTACTAGAGCCCTTTAAGTTCTTTAGCGCCATGCGTATCACATGTTTATGGCATGCTATTATGAGATGTTATACTATAATTCATTGGCACAATTTAAAATGTATTCACATGTGACATGGTTTCAAGTTGCATAGTCAAGTATATGTAATAGTTCAAGTGTATGTAATACAGATCTAGTATAGGCCCTTCACACCGCAACCCGATTCCTCCTATAATTATATTTAGCCGTTTGATAAAAATGCGTCTCCATAAGCCGAATCTCCACGCAGATAATATTTCCACTCGTCAAATGAGTAACGAGTTGAAATCTATAGTTTGGATACGGTGAAAACTTGTTATAATCAGGGGCTTGTGACCATGGAAATTGCCTTGTTATACTAGGCATTTTGTTATTCATGCATTAGGGTCAATACAAAAGAGCTGGGACCAGCAAAATTAGCTTGCTGTAAGAGGGTTTTGTTATATCAGAGCTTTTTTTTATAACGATGTTCCTCTGTACAAATAGTACATACTCTTAAATCAGCTACATGTATCTATCTGCACAATATAGGATAATACTTTCACTTTCCCTTTACTATATTGGAACCTTGTTATAACGAGATCTGATATGACACACCCTTTTATAACGAGAAAATGTTTGGTCCACGCTTTTTGTTTTATATTGTGTTATAACAATTGTGTTTTTTACCCTGATATAAAAAGATACCTAATATAACAAGGTACTATCGTCTTGGCCGCATAAGGTCCTTGTTATTAATAATGATATCCCGCAATAGTATTCTACTTAAAGATGAAGGCCAGTTTTGGAAACGCCCCCCTACCAAAAATGAAATGGAAGCTCTTATTACCAGTCATGTGAAAGAATATCGATCCGGCCCGGCTAGATATCTCGCCGATGGTCGTACGTTGATATACAGCCACGTGTGATGCGTGTAAATCCTATGGCAAATGCGCACATGGTAATTCGCCCAAGCAAATCGCTCGAACGAGCATACGAATGTGGCCAGCGTAGACGGGACAAGCTGACGGTGAATTTAGGCTCAATGTCAGCGGCTTTCATAAGCGTTTTTACTGATTTTTCTGCATTTGACGATAGTACGGTTCAGATTTTTCCACACACACTCCTTTTTATGTTGTTTCAATAATACTAATCAATTAGTTTGACCAATAAAGCTATTTCCCACTACTGGCCTTTCCCTTTAATTGGGGAGAGGGTGTGGCATTAGCTTTTCAATCTTCAACACGGTTAATTTTGTTTTTGTGCGTTCCCCCCCCCCCCCCCCCCCCCCTCTGTCAGAATAAAAATAAATGGGGGAACTTCCCAAATTGCCCCCAATGCATGACAAATAAAACAGTTGCTTTTAATATGCACCATCCGTTATTTTTTGTCATAATTCGGTATACAGAGAATGCCATAATTGGGGCTATATATTGCATCTCAAACATTTTTACAATAATAACACATTTAACAACATCTCGCATCGCATTGTTTATATATCACTTTATTTATATTTATTTTGTTTTATTAATTCCTACAAATACATTACATCGATTAAATGGCAAGTTTAATATAAATACTGTAGTCACTTTGATCCTACCTACGTTCCTCATTAAATACAATCACATATCAACAGTCAAACTCATCCAAAATATTATTGTTAAAACATAAAATACATTAGTAGATATATTCCAACATTACATAACTAGAAAACCATGATGTCCAACATTTCTCAAATGAGAACATGACTTTGTTTTTCAATATGAATATTCAATATTTGCAAATAATGAAAGGCCACTCAGGAAAAATTATTATTACTGTATCTTTGTCATTAAAACAAAATCAAGTAACTAACATTTTGGACAAAAAGCCTCATACACTTGCATGTTTTCAAACATAGATTTACTGTTTGTTTACAGTCTGATGCACCAACTTACATGCAAGAACAATATAATATCCAATGATTGTTTGTAAACAACAACTCACCATCACTGGTCCATGCACAAATTCACAACATCCATGATTTCAATTGTTTCTATAAAATTAAATAAATAGATTAGTTTCAAATCACATCCTCAAATAATCTAACGGAAGGGCATTATATACTGTTTTTGTTTATAATATTCAATGATAGTCAAGATCAGGTCTGAGACACAGAACTTTCAATCTAAGCATAATCCTTTTCGTAATAATTATTCAATGCGAAAACATGAATAATCATTTATCAATCTGGCGGTTATGTGGCACTATCGGATGATCAGCGCTTTAATTCAAATCACATCACCCGAGTTTGAAACAAATGGATGCCTCGCCATTTATGTCCTTCAGCAAGGCATTAAATCCACATTGCTGCTCTCTACCCCAGGAGTATATAAAACGGGTAGTTTGTTGGTGTAAATTAGCCTATAGAGTACAGAAGCTATGACGTCATAAAAGTCTTTTTTTTTAATTTTCCAATTTGAACGTCATTTCCCGAAAGAGCATTCAAAATAATGTCCAAATACCGAAAATCAATTGAATATGATCAGTATTGGCTGAGATATGCACATGCGAATGAATGTTATTTACATAGGCAATCAGTGTTATAGTGCACTGGTTCATAAAGTTATGAACCAGAGCACTATAACACTGAGTGCCTATTGACAGAACATTCAATCGGATGAGCATATCTCAGCCAATTCTTAACATATTCAATTGATTTTCGGTATTTGGACATTATTTTTGATGTTCTTTCAGAAAATGACGTTCAAATTTGAAAATTCTAAAAATATTTTTCTGATGACGTCACACTTCACCACTCTATAGCGCCCTTGTTTAGCAGCTTGTGCTAGTATGCTCCCAAGAGAGTGGAGATCTATACATGTTATATCTATTATTGTTATCAAAACCTCTCTACCATTCTGCCTGGTCACTTGTTCACATTCACTGTATGCAAACTGGCAACACAGAGTTGTTCCGATAGTTGCATAAAAGAATACATAAAACAGCATTAGTGCTCAGTATTACATGATTTTGCCTATACACAGTATGCACACAGTATGCACACACCAGTTCATGCATGTATAATCATGAAGCACACACTTATTGTTTACTTGTTATAAATACAAAAAAATTTCATTCAGTGTTTTTTTTTTGGTAAAAAAAGTGATAAATCATAATTAATAAGAGAGAATCATGATATAATATAACCGTAAGCAAGACTAGGGAATATAAAGATTTTAAACAAATATAATCAACAATTACTTATGCAATATTATTTATGTGTATCTCTATTGCATAAAAGGTTTACCATTACCGTATGTACTACCGTAGAACACCATCGTCAAGCACCCCCAAGCACCAATATGCATCTTGCTTTTAAAGAGCGCCCGCTCTCTCTTCCCAAACGGGAAACTTTAATCAAGAATGCAAATAATGGTGAGGAATATTCATGAGGATAATAATGGAGGTGAATCTCACGGAAACGTCTTTAAAAGCAAGATGCGTATAGGTGCTTGGGGGGTGCTTGACGATGGTGTTCTACGGTATATCAAAACCAGAGTATAGACATTCAAATAATCATGAATACATTACACATTTTTAAGGCTAAATATAAACAGTCTTGGGAAACACCCCACACACAAACAAATTAAATATATGCTTTCATCATTGACCATGTGTAACACTTAACATTACTTACTATTAATGCAAAGTGTTGACAAAAACTACTTTGCAATCAAATGGGTTTGTACAGCTACAGGTACAGTGTACTTTCGGGGCCAAAGGCGGGTGTGTATATGCTATGAAATATTGGCCTCCTCTCAGATACGTGCATGGAACTTTCTGCTTATATTTCAATGACTAATATGTTTCTTGATCCATCATTTTCTGCACATAAACTGGGCCCCATTTCATAATTGTTGTAGCTATTAGGGCAACAGCCAATCAACATGGAGCATTGCAGCTGTTGCCATGGTAGTTACAATAATTGGACACTTACAACAATTGCAAAAGTTTTATGAAACAGACCCCAGATCACTATGTGAAGTGAAGGGTCTTTTCTAGATAAAATTAATACTTATTTGTGACCAACGACGTAACCCTGCCTATGTTTTTTACTCTGTATTTTTAACATACATTCATATAAATGGTAATTGAATTAGCATCCGTTTGCACTAGGCGGGGCAAAGGAGGACGTCCTCGGTTGGAGGTGTGTCCACGGTTGAATAGTAGGGTGTCCAAACAAGGTGTGTCCTCAGTTGGATGTACTTACAAACTCATATACACACACACACACACATTTCAAATAAACCATACACATCATCGCATTAATCATCGATAAATACAAGTTAACCAACTTACCATTAAGATTACTTCTTCTATTCACATCTGACCACTAATTCATACAACATAATTATAATCTCGTTCTCATGTGTATCATATAATCTCTTTACAATTCAAATCTTTGGCTGTTATATCATTCTCCTCCCTCCGCTAAGGCCCAGTAGTTTACAATTCACCCATATATCACCATGCTTTTACTATTAAAATGATCGATACATGTCTTTCAAAATCACAGTTGTATCGTACAGAATTACTGATCATTATCAAAACATATTGTACATCGTGCAATTTGGCTTTAAGCTGCTAGGCATGTCAATTAAACAAAACAATTTCAATCTGACTAAGTTCTATAAATAATGCAGCCTTGTTTGATTTCTGACTCACATTGCATAGATCACAGAGGAAGGCTCGCTAACAGCAAATTGTGACTCGCTTAAGCACATCCTACAGATTTTGCCTGCTCAATTCGCGTAACCAATGTACTTTTATTTTTTCCCAAAAAATATACTTGCCCGAATCAGTCTTTTACTTGCCCTGGACTATGGGGCAAGTAATTTTGTAATACTACGGTTACAAACAAACAAGAAGTAGCAGACTAAAACAAATGGCATTGTCATAGATCAGTGGTGCAGCCTGAATAGACTTCGGACAGGCATGGGAAGATGCAAGTCCAACATGCTGCTGAATCGGGGATATGATGACACACGCAGTACCCCGAGGTACCGTTGTACCCCGGTATCCCGTTGTGTAGCGCCATCTTGTGTCCACCCGAAGTACAACAGTACTTAAAAAGCATACCGAAAATAATTTCACACTTTTTGGTAACCCATTGTACAGCCCTGAAACAAATTAAATAATTAAACAAAATGGCGGATTTTCAGTTGGTATCCCAGGGTACCATTTATGTCATCATATATTGCAGGTGTAGCAGATTGTGGGTGCGGTCAAGGCCAGGCCTCAGACCATGGACCACCTGCTTAGTTGTGATCTGGTACATGGAATATGCGCAATCAAAGATCTGGCAGAGGCCACAAAGGTAGCGCTCAGATTTGCCCACCATTGGCAGTTAGTTGTGTGACAATACAAAATGATGATGATATATGAGAGGTGAAAGGTTAAAGGTTATTATGTTGACCCCAACATGCTCCGTTCAGCCAATACCCCTCAGACTTGTGCAGTGCCAGTGTGCTTCCACTCAGTCCTATACGTACAGTGGAACCTCGTTATAAAGAGCTCTAGTATATATACAAAAACCTCCTATAACAAGGTAATTTTGTGCTGGTCCTAGCTCTTTATATTCTTTCGTTTTTTGTTTTACCCTGATATCAAAAAAGATACCTTAACTGTTATTTCTCATCATCTCAGGGTCCTTGTTGGTTCCACTGTATAAGATATCAGAACCACGGAATTTGGGAATGATTCCAGATTTCATGACCGCCACCCTAATAACAGATATACTTGAAGTCATGTTTACTGCTAGTCCGGCATGGCCAATGTTATGACTTTCTTGAAAGTCAGCTCCACAGCACAATATAATTTGAAGATGAGCCAATTTAACCCGTTGCCTTCTGGATTCTGAAATCCCCATAGCCCACCCAGTAAGCAACAGGTTAAGTCTCTCCTAATTTTAGCCTCTTAGCCAAATTGAGGAGACGGGCCAACTAGGACTTCAGCACCATTGCCACAGCAACATAAACGGGAAGATGACCAATCAAACAGAGGATTAAATGTGTGCTTCTCTAAAGAGAGTCAACGTGTCTTTCCACCAGTCCATCCAATCCGTGCGTGCATGAGGTGCCTAGATGTGTGGTCATCTGGAGGGATAGCTACCTGCGACGCTCTGAGACATGTGAAGCGGAGTCAACATCTCTTCAAAGGTGGCATTCTTGACGTTGGCTCCCCGGAGGTTGGCATCCTGCAGATCGCAGCCCGTCAGGTTGCAGTTCTGATGGGAGCAAAGAGAAATTAATATAGGAAAAGAATAATAACCCATATGATTTGATTTATATAGCACCTAATTATGATTGATAATCATCTCTAAGCTTTACATCGCTTTACATCGCCGCTGAGATCAAAGAGAGACAAATAAAGGAATAGGAAAAGAATAATAACAAAAATGATTTGACTTATATAGTGCCTACTATAATTGATAATCATATCAAAGGACCTTACATTGCTGCTGGGAGCAAAGAGAGATTAATAAAGGGAAAGAATAATAACAATGTTTTGATTTATATAGCACCTATATGATTAAGAATCATCTCTACCTGGGGGCCTTGCAGGAATTTATCCCTTAAAATGCTTGATGCACCTGCAAGGCAACTCGGCTGAAGCCAGAATATTAAACAATATATACCAAAGAGTACATGTGCCTTGGAAGAGAATATCTATATTGACAGCACAATATAAGAAATGGGCTTGTATGACCATTATTATTATGAAATGGATTATCTGCAGGGTTTGACATAGTTACAATAACCAGTACCAAGATTTTTTTTTTATTAGGGCCAAGGAATGAAACTTGCAGGTATTTCTATGATATATTCTTTAACAATTGCAACAGAGCATAAAGTTACCCAAAGTACAGTGACTACATGTACATAATACTATGTGATAACATTTATTATTGAAATGATGATATAAATAATTGGTGTCCATAACATAATATCACATACTGTTAATTCTTAATAATAATAACAACTAAACACTGAATGGAACTACAGTATATATATAAAACAAGCATAATGAAAGGGTTAGAACAGGTACAGGCTAGAGTTAACAAGAACAAAAGAGAGGAAAAGCAAACAATTTTTTGTGAAGAGATGTTCTGGTCTAGTGGTCAGAGCTCCGCTCTTCGCACTAATCGGCCCGGATTTGAATCTTCGCCACATCTATCGGATGGTGACGATAAAGGGAGGTCCCAAACGTAAATAATCATAATTGACTGAACGTGTCTGCAAAAATCACATAACCAACTAATGATAATCCATTCCTTTTGAGTTTCTGAAATCCCCATAGACTTTGTACACAACCCATCCCGTTCCTGTAGTCAAGGGGTTAAGGGGGTTATACAGGAGCAGGCTAGAGTAACAAACTGAAAGACTTACCTCTAAATCTGTACCAGCAAGGACGGCACATCTGAGGTTTGAGTTCTGAAGGTTGGCGTTCTTCAATGTGGCCACCCTAAGGTTGACCCCGGCCATCTGACTGTTCTCTAGGTTGACACCCTTCATGTTCACCCCTGCAACCAAACAAACAAATACAGATCCATATTAAATATAAGTAGATAGATAGATATGTACATGTAGACAAACGGACGGACGGACGGACGGACGGACGGACGGACGGACGGACTGACCGACCGACGGACGGACAGACAGACAGACAGACAGACAGACAGACAGACAGACAGACAGACAGACAGACAGACAGACAGACAGACAGACAGACAGACAGACAGACAGACAGACAGACAGACAGACAGACAGACAGACAGACAGACAGATAGATAGATAGATAGATAGAAAGATAGATAGATATAAAGAGATCTATATTTTCAATGTTTGAGCACATTAAAACGAACTAGTTACCGAGCACATGTATGGCTCTTTAAATGGTTTATAAGTTGCAATAGGGCAATTCCAAAGTAACAGCGTGACCGTCGGAGGGTGTTTCTCACGATGAAAGTCTAAATAACTCACAAAATAAAAATGTCCAGAACCAAATTTTTTATATGCATCTGTTCCCACTATCCTACCAATTATTTACAATAGGAAAGAAAACCAAAATTCCCACTAAATTATGAATTATGAATATCAATATCTGCGGTAACAGCGTGACGGCAAAAAGACATGGGTTTCTTACATGGTAAGAAACTAAGCAAACTCTGTGAACTACAGGAACATTATGCAATGTTGTCACATTGATTCTTTGTACTAGACATCAAGCTAGAACATCCAAATAAAAATGAAGAAAAAATCCAATGTTCATAGTAAATATGATATCATAAACGTATCTGTGCACGGTAACAGCGTGACGGTAACAGCGTGACCTCTGAATTGTACATGTTATATATATGGGAGATATTGATGATATGAATAAGATTATATAATTTTGATGTAGTCATCCAGAATCTATACAGAACTAGATGAATGGGTAATATAACCCAGATGCTCTGAAATGATGGTTCGCATGACACAAATTTGCAGCCTAGCGCCCTCTATTGATCAAAAATGTTTTTGGACAAAACTGAAATTCTTATCTTTTTCAGAATTTAGTTTGAGGAACCATCAAATATCAAACCCAAAATACAAACTTAATTGCAACAATGAAATATTAGACCTTTGACATCTGACCTTTGACCTTATTTCTCAAATTAGCATACAAATGTTTAATTTTATGTCGGCACAGTGCATAACTACAAGTGATTTGTTACATGTAACATGATTTCAATGTCAGTAAGTTTTTGTGTTTGAATTGGTAATTATCCGAGTGACCTTTGACCTGTGCTCCAAACATTTTCATCAAATTTTCTTTTATCTACAGTACTCTTTCTAACATTAATTCTGGCATTTTTTGTGAGATAAAAAATAAACTACAATAATTTGACCTGTTGACCTTTGACCCCATGACCAAATTCTATAATCAGGTCATCTACTTCACTGAACGCATACCAGTATTAATTATCATGTCATCCTTCAAGGATTCTTGAAATATCTTGAGAATAATATATGTTTTGCCTATTAATTAGCTGTGACCTTTGACCTTTGACCTCATGGCCCCAAAATGTATCAGATAATCCATACCTCTGAATACATGTCTTGTACAAAATTTGAACAGAATCCATCCAACGATTCTTGAGATATTGCAAAAAAAAAGTAGGTTGCGTCACGCTGTTACCCAAAAAGTAACAGCGTGACCAAATTGATATTGCTTAGATTTATTGGTGGTAAAAGATAATGCTGCTATTTAGCATCCATAATATAGCTCTATGGGCGAATGAAGAAGAAACAAAAAATAATTTCATTCCCATTCATATTTTTCCAGAAATATTAAAAATACCTGTTTTTAGGGTAACAGCGTGACATATAGATGACTATAAATGAAACAGTCACTGAAGCAGAACAAAGAGCGAAAATGCCGAAATAGATATTTATCTGATAAATTGAAGTAATGTTCTTACCAAACACTGAAAGAAAACGTTATGAAAACCTATTTTTGCAGCTCTTTTAAGCTTAATATTTACAAGTATATTTTGTGAAAATAATTGAAAATTAATTTATGCTAATTAATTCCTATGAAATAATAGTTTATGGCAACAATTTTTTTGAACAAAATGCATTTCTGAATAGTTTGATCTTTAAGCTTTAATTTGATACCAAATATGTTATGATTCGACGAATTTGAAAAATGGGTGCTTATGTCAATATTTGCTTGGAATTGCCCAATACTCAAATAAGCATACAAATGTCAGAAACGACTGATGGAATATTAGTCGCGCGTATATATATATATATAGGACCATCTACATAATTATAAACACTCTGTTGTATAGGACTCATGTAATATGGCTGTTCTCATCTGTGGCCCCAGGTACCTCCACCAAAATTTGTGCTTGCGGAGAAAGGGGCAACAAAAAATATCGGCAAATCAAGTTGCAATACTCAAAATAAGCACAAGCTCGCTGACCACCAAAAATAGCTTCTTGCTATCAAATGATGCTTAATTCCAATGGCCTGAATAGGCAACCAAAAATAACAAAATTGGTAATGATTTTCTCTATTTGGGGCCACCAGATTCAGGTTTTGGTCCACTAGAATTCAAAAACTTGCCTGACTGCTCAAAAAGGAAAACGCAATAATTTGTTGCATTGATAAGTTGGCAGCAAATTTAATGGATTAGATTGATACTCATGATACTACCAAGATTTTACCAATTCTATGTTCATAAACTAACATAACAAAAGAGTTTACACCACAGTTTTTTACTTTTTACTAGTGCCATTTGTGAATGATTTGTCACGTAAACTGGTAGCAAGTTCAGACCTCACAAATATGGCACAGCTCCAGTTTCAGAGATCTGCTGGTACGTGTGGCTTCATAGTTTAACTCATTCAGGACTAACTGATTTTGCTATAACATGTATTCTCCATAGTCCCTAGCCTGATTATTTTGCTACAACATGTATTCTCCATAGTCCCTAGCCTGATTATTTTGCTATAACATGTATTCTCCATAGTCCCTAGCCTGATTATTTTGCTATAACATGTATTCTCCATAGTCCCTAGCCTGATTATTTTGCTATAACATGTATTCTCCATAGTCCCTAGCCTGATTATTTTGCTACAACATGTATTCTCCATAGTCCCTAGCCTGATTATTTTGCTACAACATGTATTCTCCATAGTCCCTAGCCTGATTATTTTGCTATAACATGTATTCTCCATAGTCCCTAGCCTGATTATTTTGCTATAACATGTATTCTCCATAGTCCCTAGCCTGATTATTTTGCTACAACATGTATTCTCCATAGTCCCTAGCCTGATTATTTTGCTACAACATGTATTCTCCATAGTCCCTAGCCTGATTATTTTGCTATAACATGTATTCTCCATAGTCCCTAGCCTGATTATTTTGCTATAACATGTATTCTCCATAGTCCCTAGCCTGATTATTTTGCTACAACATGTATTCTCCATAGTCCCTAGCCTGATTATTTTGCTACAACATGTATTCTCCATAGTCCCTAGCCTGATTATTTTGCTATAACATGTATTCTCCATAGTCCCTAGCCTGATTATTTTGCTATAACATGTATTCTCCATAGTCCCTAGCCTGATTATTTTGCTACAACATGTATTCTCCATAGTCCCTAGCCTGATTATTTTGCTACAACATGTATTCTCCATAGTCCCTAGCCTGATTATTTTGCTATAACATGTATTCTCCATAGTCCCTAGCCTGATTATTTTGCTATAACATGTATTCTCCATAGTCCCTAGCCTGATTATTTTGCTATAACATGTATTCTCCATAGTCCCTAGCCTGATTATTTTGCTATAACATGTATTCTCCATAGTCCCTAGCCTGATTATTTTGCTACAACATGTATTCTCCATAGTCCCTAGCCTGATTATTTTGCTACAACATGTATTCTCCATAGTCCCTAGCCTGATTATTTTGCTATAACATGTATTCTCCATAGTCCCTAGCCTGATTATTTTGCTATAACATGTATTCTCCATAGTCCCTAGCCTGATTATTTTGCTATAACATGTATTCTCCATAGTCCCTAGCCTGATTATTTTGCTATAACATGTATTCTCCATAGTCCCTAGCCTGATTATTTTGCTATAACATGTATTCTCCATAGTCCCTAGCCTGATTATTTTGCTACAACATGTATTCTCCATAGTCCCTAGCCTGATTATTTTGCTACAACATGTATTCTCCATAGTCCCTAGCCTGATTATTTTGCTATAACATGTATTCTCCATAGTCCCTAGCCTGATTATTTTGCTATAACATGTATTCTCCATAGTCCCTAGCCTGATTATTTTGCTATAACATGTATTCTCCATAGTCCCTAGCCTGATTATTTTGCTATAACATGTATTCTCCATAGTCCCTAGCCTGATTATTTTGCTATAACATGTATTCTCCATAGTCCCTAGCCTGATTATTTTGCTACAACATGTATTCTCCATAGTCCCTAGCCTGATTATTTTCAGGACCAGTCCTGAATGGGTTAAAGGTGCTCGTAGGACCAGTCCTGAATGGGTTAAAGGTGCTCGTAGGACCAGTCCTCAATGGGTTAAATGTACTCGAAACAAACTTGTTACATGTTTATTATTTGATGAGGTCAATATTTTTGTCACTGACTTTTTTGTTTGCTAAAACATGTATCATCATGTAAGTGCTGAAAATATATATATGGGCCATTATGTTTCTGATATAGTAGTGTTATTTCATAATGTCAGCGCTGACATAAAGGGCATTCGTAATGTTCAGTGCCTGGAAACTTTGCAGAGGCATCTGAAGGCTTTCCTATTTACCCAAAGCTATTAATTTAATTGTAAGATACTTGCTAAGTTTTTGTAGAGAGATGTTGTTTGTTTTGTTTGTAGTGTTGTAGCGCCTTGAGTAATATTTTAGATAAGTGCGCGATATAAATATTTATATTATTATTATTATTATTATTATTATTGAATCATTTGTGCAAGTTGGCTCACACCTCATGATAAAGGTTAACAATAATTCAAATGCTCATGAGTATATGACTATTTTGTCATATCTTAATACAAACACCCTAATCTTTTCTCTTTTGGGATTGTTTTGCCTCTTTGTACTGCTTAACTGCAAATGAGGGCTAACAAATACAAATCATGGTCGTCATGTTAATAAATGTATCAGGAACACAACTGGTCATTGCACTGGGCAATGTTCTAGTCAAGAAAGGAAACTGAAGTATTTTACTAGCACTAATGAGCCACTGCCTGCCTGCCTTTAAATACATAGATTGAGTAGCTTATCTGTATTATATTGTAAGATGATGACACCATAATGTAATGAAACATAGCACTCCTATAATTGGTTAAAGTGGTAGTTCAGTTTTGGTATAGAGGGTGCTTCAAGAAATTTTTTTTTTGTGAGGTAATTAAAAACCAGAGTGTCAAATTTGAAAGGGCATACAATTTTAATGACAGAATAAACTTTATTTGATCAAAATCGGTTCAGATTCAGCTCAAATATAAAAAAATATGTCCGAACTCAATAAATATGGGGCCAAGGTTTATTTGTTGCACAATTTTTTCGAAAAAATGGTTTAAACCAATGCATTTTTAGAAAGTGCCCTCTTGTGTTTTAACAGCTCTTTTGAATGATAACAGGCTTTTTACTTAGTCGTTTTGTAATGTTTTATACCTTTCGAGCATGGGGGAGTTATAAACTATTAGTTTGTAATGTTATGATGCAGGTTTTGGTTACAAAAATTAAGTTTGACCAAAACTGTACTATCCCGTTAATAACCATTCATTATGTCGGTATATTGCACGATGTTATATAGGCAACGTGCAATATAACAGCGTTATATTGCACGCTAAGTGTGCAGACACTTCCCAACTAGAAAGCCAAACAAGCTGTGCACATGATGGCCTGGGAGTGTGAAAGTTCTGTTTTTGCACCTGTTCTTGAGTGGGGAGTCGGCAGCGCAATGAGCGATGATAGTTTTAACCCCTTGACCACGGGAACCGAGTGGGTTGTGTACAAAGTCTATGGGGATTTCATAAACTTGTAGGACATGGGTTAACATCACACTATAATATGCAAGGCCTATTAGTTGGATGGAGGAAAGTGTCACAAATTGGTCAAGGTCAATTTGTAGTTCATCATTACTGTAGCAAAATCATGTTCCCAAAATAATCATTGTATGACAATTACATTCTTCGCGTTGTTTAATATTCCACAATACACACCTCTAAATTTTGAATTTCACTCGTGCATTTATATAACATTTGGCCTACTGCCTCGATACAATATAAATCCACAAGAGAAATTCAAAATGTATTGGAATATTGTTTGGTATATTCTCCAAACTATGCACTATTTGTATAATATAGCATCCTTAATATCCATTTTTTATATAGGCCTCAGCACATACATGTACATGTCAATGTAATGTACATGTAAGTTGTTGTAACTTGTTACAGGGTGGTGTATATTATATTACGTAATCATATCAATCTTGTTGACCTGCTTATGAAGGCTGAACAAGGCTACTGAAACTATCACATTTCAACATGATATTTAAAAATAGAACACTGAGACAAACAGCTATGATATGTAATTGTGCGGGTACTTGATCAATAGAGGAGACTGAGTTCCATTGTGTGGTCATATTGAGGCCCGTAGCCAGGGGGGGTGCGTTGGGTGCGTACGCACCCCCCCCCCCCCCCCCCAAAAAACTTAGAAAGGTTCACTTATCTATCGGTCTCGGCCATCTAAACCAGTGGTCTCATTCTCGGCAACAATCGGTCTTGGCGATGACCCCCCCCCCCTTTACACAACTAAAACCAGTGGGTCTTGGCGATGATGGGCGGTCTCGGGCCCGTTTTTGCACCCTATTGAAAAATCCCGACTACAGGCCTGATATTAGCTTAGCACGTGCATAGTTTTACAAGTAAGGGGGGGGGGGGGGGGAGGGCACAAAATAATTCATAACCCAGAGGAACAAATAAGTAGCCAAAATGACAGTTTTGTATCAGAAAATTGTCTGAAAGTAAAATAGCTTTCTCTCAATTTTTGGCAGCCTGAAATTGGCCGTAAAATTACATTTCATTTGCAAACTATCTACAACTTGAAATCATTGATACTGTGAAGTGAAATCTGAATGACTTTTGTTTAAACAAACATTGTTTTTGTTATTAAAGTACTTTGAAGGACGTTAACATTACTTGGCCTTCCGAGAAAAGATCAAATAAGGCAGTAATATTTAAAACAGGTACTTTTGCCAATAAAGTTCGATGTCACAAAATAAAAGCTGGTAGAACTAAAGAGCATTTCTCATAATGATTTTCATTGAGCACTTCTCTCAGTCTACACTTTCCCTCAAGGGGCAAAAAGTGCACTTTATCTCATAAAACACTATAAAACTCCATCTCCCATGGGCATCGCTCTCTTCGTGTATAGTTTGGTATTACGATAACGAGCGATTTTCTATTTTATCTAATCAGTTCATTGGCTTCTCAAGATACACACATGTACCAAGTTTGGTAGAAATCTGTCAACCTTTTCTTGAGATATCGCGATAATGAGAACGGGACGTATGTTTGGACGGACGGACAGACAACCCAAAAACATAATGCCTCCAGCCACTATGTTGCGGAGGCATAAAAAACATGCTATCAAATGCAAAAAAAAAAATAATAACAGGGCTGTTAAAATCTATCACCTCAGTATTGAACCTAGTTGGCAAAATAATATAGTTAGTATACCCATTTTTCTTCCTGTAGACCTTCAATCAATAATATAAATTTATATCAAATTTCATCAAATATTTGCCACTATAGCTCAAAACAAGATATTATCGTTTTGCATTATCATCTAAATTGAAATAAACAAAATAAACAATAAAAGCAATTTTTCGGGGGGGCAACTTTTCAAACTTGCATGCATGATAAAAACAATACAAGATTTGTTTGCATTGAACTCTATGCACATTTACGAGGGCTCTTCTACATGATTTTCAGGGGCTCTTTTGGGAATTATGGGGGCAAATTCGCTCTGAGCCCCGGGTGTATAGTTTTCACTGTCCCATTGTCTGTCAACATTTGCCTCACTCTGAATAGAAATGGCCTTGTAAAACTGTCCAGTTAGACAAACATTAAGCCAATACAAATGTTAAAAGTATTTGATCTACAGGATATTGTGCTCAGGCATGCATGCTATTATTTGCATTTGTTTTTAGAGCGATGTATAATGTATGTGCACTCATACACGTCACATTTTAAACGTTTGATGTACAAAGAGGGAAGTGCGTAAACACACAAACATCATTGTATACATTTAAACAGGAAAATCATTTGTATTGATATTATAATGAAATATTGACTTAACTCAATAACTATATGTATGGTACTTTCTAACCCAACCTGTTACTTAGAACACTAATATTTTTCCATACTAGATATTGCAATCCCTATAGAGTTAATACATGACCCACCAGGTTCCTGTAGGCAATGGGTTAACCTGTTCCCTACTAGATATTGCAATCCCCATAGAGTTAATACAGGGCCCACCAGGTTTCCGTGGGCAATGGGTTAACCTGTTCCCTACTAGATATTGCAACCCCCATAGAGTTAATACAGGACCCACCAGGTTACTGTAGGCAATGTGTTACCCTGTTCCCTACTAGATATT
This sequence comes from Echinarachnius parma, assembly GCA_037951105.1. Taxonomy (NCBI): domain Eukaryota; kingdom Metazoa; phylum Echinodermata; class Echinoidea; order Clypeasteroida; family Echinarachniidae; genus Echinarachnius; species Echinarachnius parma. The sequence goes on from JBAMJV010014055.1 coordinate 20,316, forward strand.
GCAATCCCCATAGACATAATACAGGGCCCACCAGGTTCCCGTAGACAATGGTTTTGAGAACCTACCTTCCATGTTAGCCTTCGTCCCAGCAGGATCCTCAAAGTTACAGCCTCTTAGTGACGCATTTTCCAAGTTTGCTAGAACCATCTTGCACCCCATTAGATTGGCGCCCTAAAAGGAAGGTAGTCCAATCAAAACTAGCATAACTTGTAGCTCGAGTAAGAAACTACAATTATAATAATAATAATAGTTTCAATGTTATACAGGGTGCCCCCCCCCCCCCCAAAAAAAAAAAAAAAACAGAACAGGGTACTTGCCATAATAAAGACACATGATGACTAGGTTCACGGGATAGGGCATCTTTTACAAAGAAAAATTATACCTAGAACAGTAATTTTGATCAGGTAGTTTTTTTATTTAGGATGTATTAAGTGAGACCACTTCAGGTTCCCATTTTTGTAAATTTTTACCAAGTCAGTGCCTGATAAATGGCATCCTCCGAAAGGTAACTTAAATTTACTGCACATTTGTTAAAATGGATAAGTTTTGAGGCCTGCTTTGAAACCTTTAAGTTTGTCAGTGTTGCGAAGAACAGGGGGAGGGAGTTCCATTGGCATGGAGCAACTGACTACTCTTGTTTGTTTCATTTGTTGTTGAAAAGGTGGCAATAAACAAAACAAATACAGAATGATATTAACACATTAACAAATTGATACTGGTATGGTATTAGAACACACATTGAAGACATTGTGATCTTGGCAACATAAGAACACTCATATCCACTGAACCCACCCCCAAAGTATCTTGAGCAACTTCTTCAATGTTATTACAAAAAACAAGACATACACATATTTATGCTTGCATGCAACGCTGTAGATCAATGTTGCAATCCATTAACCCGTTCTGTACTTAACAATTGTATTCCCATACAATTAAATTGAAATAATTATAGTACGCCATGTTCATGTACACACTGAATCCAGTTATGACAGAACACACACACACAAGCCCATATAATTTACATAGTTACATTTTGTATTATGTATTACCAGTACGTACTAAAAAAGGAATGCTCACCTCTAGACTAAAAGAATGAACATATTGGATTTCATTTTGCTATGATCAAAAATATGAAATCTATAGACTGGTACCTTTGTGCTCACTATTTATTCATAAACATATTAGTTTCCCACCTTTTGTTTCAAAAGGAACTTGACAAATAACAAAACTATAACAAAAATACTGCTCTTTGATATAATAAAAAACAAAAATAATAATTATAATAATACATAATAATGGATACTTGTATAGCGCACGTTTCGTCTCTCTGACGCTCGTAAAAGACACTAAATACTAACTAGGACACACAAATACCAGCATATTTTCAATAACATCTTGTATTATTGAGTTAGTGGGTAATATAATACACCCAAGGCATGTAATCCTATAATACTTATCCTGATCATATGTAGAGGTTTAAAGTGATCCAATAACTTCCAAAAGTGATAATTGAGACTTAAATCATGAATATACTAATATCATTGTAAGATTCTTCTGAATATGTGATATTTTCATAGAAAAGGAACATTGTTTACCTAGTGGAAATAGTGAAAATTGATGTCAGATTGTTGAATTCCAATAGAATGGACGATCATAGTATCCAAATTCAGATACTTTTAAGAACAATCAAAAAGCGTCCCGGAACGCTTTTCAATTCAATTTTTAATATCTCCATAGTTACGGAGACATTTGAAAAATCAAAACCAATTTAATTCTTCTGTTTAATATCAAAAGCCAAAAAACAAGGTACAAGATTGTGACAGCTCCCAGTGATATGGGTTGAATTTGACAAAGTTAATAGATCACTTTAAAAGCCTGTTTACAACAGCTTTTGGAAACCACTCTACAATGTTCTAGAAAACCCACACAAATCACAAAATTATAACTGGGAAATTATAGCCATTATAATGTGACAAACAGTGACAGTTTTAACTGTACACCACATCCAATATTCTTTCTCTACTATATATTGCAATCCCCGATACAGGACCCACCAGGTTCCCATAGGCAATGGGTTAAAGCCAAATAACTGTATTGGAAAAGTTCTAAAAACAAAATCATATATACTTCTGACCAAACTAATTGATCAATACTGTTGAAATACTATAAAAAGGGGCTTGTGTGGTAAAATCCGAACCTTAGTATCATTAAATGCAGAAATATCAGTTGAAATGTCCATGCACGCTGCCAGCACGCCGCTGAGATTGGGCCTTAATTTTGGATATTGGTGGCTATACAGCTGATCCCCCTTGTATAGGAGAGGGGACGTGTAAATAATACACACTGATTAAATTCCACTTATATATCATAGGACCACCACTCTTCCAACCAAAGAATGTATCTATAAGCTATTTGTTGTCGCGGAAGCCTTCAACAACTACATGGTGGAGTTTATTATGTTGTAATATTGTTTTCTGTTTGGCATTTTGTTCATTCAAAGATAATCGCTATGTTGCGATGATGAAACATATTTGGGTAATTCCCTCATTGATGCACTGCAATTCAGACCTTGTGCTACAAAACGGATAAAATAATACATACCATCACAAAATTAAATAGATGAATCGACTGGCTTTGCATGGAGTCCAAACCAAACCTCAGAACTGCTAGACTGGTGCTCTGAACACTGAGCTAAAAAGCTCTTATTGGCGGACATATTCCCCAGCAATCTTTGTCAAGTGCTATTTAGCAATTAGCGATCCGGATGTCTCAGGGTTTGATTCTGAGCAAAAGCTGTATTTTCTTTGCTCATTTTCATTGATTTACTTATCATTTATTATTTATTATTATTTTTATAGTGATTTAATTTTAATTCCATATTCAAATTTACTCACGTCAAGTTTAGCTCTCGAAAGATTTGCCCGCTCTAAGACACAATAGGAGAGGTTTGCACCGGAGAGATCCGGATGTCTCAGGGTTTGATTCTGAGCAAAAGCTGTATTTTCTTTGCTCATTTTCATTGATTTACTTATCATTTATTATTTATTATTATTTTTATTTACTCACGTCAAGTTTAGCTCTCGACAGATTTGCCCGCTCTAAGACACAATAGGAGAGGTTTGCACCAGAGAGATTAGTCAACGAGAGATTGCTCATGGTGAAGTTGATGTACTTCAGATCGAGCTTCGACAAGTCTGCACCTTCAAAATTCACACCCTGCCGGAAAAAAAGATATAAACAAAGCCATGACAATATTACAGATATTTAACAAAACAAAATTAGACAAACAATTTGTATTCACAATAGATATCTAAAAATAATTATTTCAATCTAAAGTGAGCCCAACCTGACCTAACATGAACAATTTGCTAACCCATTAAGGACTGGTCCTGAATATATTTGGGCATGGGTCGATCTATGGAGAATACATTTTATACAGAAATCAAGCCTCCACACTAACTTTTTTCTCAACTGGCCCACTTTACTTGCCCACTTACTTCTAGAAGAGACTTGCACATAATGAATGACACTTTCTCATGCAGTTGAGCAGAGATGTTAGTTGCCCAATCGGGCAACCAACATAAACAATTTATTAAATTTTATTTGCCCAACATGATTTTTTACTTGTCCTGGGCAATGAGACAAGTACTAGTGTCGAGCCCTGCCGAAATCACACCATCCTGACCGGGTTTAATAAGGATCGACTAGACCTACCTGACAGCGAAGGTCTGACTTGGACGGAGCACACTGCAGCATGCGGACAAACTCCCATCGTTTCATAGGTGTGTGGTCCCCGGGAGGCTCTCTGGCTTTGATCATTTCCTCCAGCGGTTTGATGAGAGAATGGATACCAAAGAACTTGGCCTCCTCCAACACCCCTGCAAGGTCAAGAATCAAAGCCTTACTCACATGTATTACCATTTCTACAATGACACTGAAAGACTAGTACTGTTAGAAATGCTCCCCAGGGAGTGGAGAGAGGGTACAATAGGTAAAACATGTGCCTTAGAACTTGGCCTCCTCCAACTGCCCTGCAATGTCAAGAATCAAAGCCTTTCTCATGGGTATTATCATTTCTATGATGATGGCTATATACTGACAGACTAGAACTGTTAGAAATGCTCCCCAGGGAGTGGAGAGAGGAACCAGAGGGTAGAATATAAAAGTGCTTAGAACTTGGCCTCTTCCAACCCCTTTATAAGGTCAAGAATCAAAGCCTTACTCACATGTATGTACTGTTTAAGAAGAATGCTCCCCAGGGAGTGGAGAGAGGGTACAATATGTAATACATGTACCTTAGAACTTCGCCTCCTCCAACTCCCCTGCAAGGTCAAGAATCAAAGCCTTACTCACATGTATTACCATTTCTACAATAACACTGATAGACTAGTACTGTTAGAAGAATGATCCCCAGGGAGTGTAGAGGGGGTACAATAAGTAATACATGTGCCTTAGAACTTGGTCTCCTCCAACAACCCTGCAAGGTCAAGAATCAAAGCCTTACTCACATGTATTACCATTTCTACAATGACACTGATAGCCTATGCCTAGTACTGTTAGAAATGCTCCCCAGGGAGTGGAGAGAGGAACCAGAGGGTATAATATTAAAGTGCTTCTACATGTGATGACATAAATGGTACCCTGGGGTACCAAACGAATATCCGCCATTTTGTTTAATTACTTATTTATTTTTTAGGGCTGTACCGGGGTATAGCGTGCATACAAACGCGCGCTGCACTGCATGCACAACGCAATACGGTTGTGCTTTAAGTGGACACAAGATGGCGCTACACAACGCGGTACCCCGGGGTACAACGGTACCCCGGGGTACCGCGTGTGTCATCATGTGCCCAATAACTTCGCCTCCTCCAACCCCCCTGCAAGGTCAAGAATCCATGCCTTACTAAAGCCTCCACACTATTTTTCCTTCTTGCAGTTTGGGCAAGTAAAATCATGAATTTCAACTTTTACTTGCCAAAACAGAAATGTACTTCCCCTTCAAAACAAATGTGAAACAAAAGAACGGCACCATGAGTTTGGCAAATTTCTTCATTGTTACTAGATGAAATTTATACATAAGATATTACATTTTCTCAGAGTTGAACAGATTGGAAGTTGCCCAATGAGGCAACCAAACTTAACCATCTATGAAATGTTATTGCCCAACATTAGTTTGTAATTGCCCCGGGCAATCTGGCAAGTGCTAGTGTCAAGACCTGCCTTACTCACATGTACGACCATTTCTATAATAGTTAAACTTTTGATGCTAAAATACTACATGTAATGTTAAAGAATCCTCCCCAGGGAGTTGAGAGAGTGCACATCAAGTGCTTATGTGTGTAACCTGATGGCCAAGTAATTTATTAGATGCAGGAGGCTACCCCTGGTACAGTGGAACCTTCTTCTTCTTGTTTTGACAATCACAGACGAACAAGATCCACATTCTAAAGACAAGAAAGCATACCCGAAAAAAAAACTTATATTATCCTTAATTATGACCAGCAAATATAGCTAAGAAGTCTAGCAAAGTGTGGTCATGTTGTATTTGTGTATATAGTTAACTTACTGGAACCTTGTGGACCTTGTGTACAAAGTCTATGGGGATTTCAGAATCTCAAATGGAATGGGTTAACAACATAAACATGGAACATTAATCGACAACAGGTCATTAGTAAATAGGACTTGAAATAAAGAATATGATTGATGCTAATTAAACTAACACCGACATCTAATTTAACAAAAGGTCATTCATAAATAGGTCTTGAAATTAGATATAAATAATATCCTTAGGCCGGGGGGGGGGGTGGAATTCCCCCCCCTTGACTTTTCGCGTGATAATTCTGCAACGCGCGCAGATATTGCCGCGCGACTTCATGAGTTTTTTCATTAAAGTCTTGCGCAACTTTTGAGACCAAATTTGCGACGACCGGGTATACCGTTCTAAAGTCACATGACCTTTTGTAAGTGAACGTCGGCCTGAAAATCGCTAAATTTTGTGATTAGTGTACAAATCCTATGGAAATTGATTTTTTCCTAGAATAGACAAAACCTTCATTATTTTTCATTCTAATTACTGCAATCATTTAATTTTGGGCTAAAAATGGTTGGATAATGGTCAGTAATTTATTCCGTAAAAAAAAACAATACAAAACATAAGTCGAAAAAACAAAGAAATACATAAGAAATTCCAAAAACAAAGAAATACATATAAGGACAATTTTGGCTGTTGCAATTTGTAATGTTCAAAACCTGTTAATTAAGTCATAAAGAATATTCATGCACAAAATTAGCATATTCTGAGCAATATTTAGGGATTTACAGACAAAAAGGGGATTTCTGCATAAATTTGCATAATTAATTAAAATTAATTATTTTCAACAAAAATAACAATGCAATCTTGTAGATTATGTTGCAAGCTATTTGCCTGCCAAATTTTGTGGCGGCCGCGCGTTCGACGACCGAGATCTCATGGGGGGGGGTGGGGTGGAATCCACCCTCCCCCCCCCCCCCCCCCCCCCCTCCCCGGCCAGAGCATAGCCAAAATAACCCGGCCTGGTTAGGGTTAAATATACAAACAAGTACCAACATTAAATAAAAAAAGGTAAATTTTATAGGACTTGAAATAAGATATGATTAATGACAATTTAATAATACCATCATGCTGAATTATGACTTTGACCAGAAAAAGGTCTTGTGACTTGCTCATAAATATGATTGTAATATGTTAGTTTTCAGGCAAGGATTTACATTTTGTCTTTGATGATTATTAGTGTCAAGTCAAGCCACAAAAAGACACAACAATGTCATTTTCCAGGACTATTTTGAAAGCCATTAACATTATTTTAGTTGTGAATTGTACACCCAAGGCAACTTTCCATTTTGTTGAACAAAAACATGACAGATGAGTAAGATTACATTTTGAATGTTGAATTTGAATGTTATGTAATACCCGCTGGATTGAAACCATTGTCCATTGTCCTGGGAACAGCTTAACCCAATGTCTAAAGGAACCTGGTGGGGCCTGTTCTAACTCTATGTGGATTGCAACATCTTGTAGAGAACAGGTTAACCCATTGCCTATGGGAACCTGGTGGGGCCTGTTCTAACTCTATGGGGTTGCAGAATCTAGTAGGAAACGGGATAATACCTGCTGGATTGACACCACTGTCCATTATGAGCTGTCCATGTCTGAGGTAGTTGAGGATGGGTTCAAAGTGAGATGGACTCCTGTCTATGAGGTAGGCACCTGAATGGTCTACTGCACTACTCCATGGCAGATCTACACATAATAATAATAATAACAATAACAACAACCAAGTGAGATGGGCTCCGATCTATGAGGTAGGCACCTGAATGGTCTACTGCACTACTCCACGGCAGATCTACACATAATAATAATAACAACAATAACAACAACCAAGTGAGATGAGCTCCGATCTATGAGGTAGGCACCCAAATGGTCTACTGCACTACTCCATGGCAGATCTACACATAATAATAAGAAAAACAATAACAACAACCAAGTGAGATGGGCTCCGATCTATGAGGTAGGCACCTGAATGGTCTACTGCACTACTCCACGGCAGATCTACACATAATAATAATAACAACAATAACAACAACCAAGTGAGATGAGCTCCGATCTATGAGGTAGGCACCCAAATGGTCTACTGCACTACTACATGGCAGATCTACACATAATAATAAGAAAAACAATAACAACAACCAAGTGAGATGGGCTCCGATCTATGAGGTAGGCACCCAAATGGTCTACTGCACTACTCCATGGCAGATCTACACATAATAATAAGAAAAACAATAACAACAACCAAGTGAGATGAGCTCCGATCTATGAGGTAGGCACCTGAATGGTCTACTGCACTACTCCACGGCAGATCTACACATAATAATAAGAAAAACAATAACAACAACCAAGTGAGATGGGCTCCGATCTATGAGGTAGGCACCCAAATGGTCTACTGCACTACTCCATGGCAGATATACACATAATAATAATAACAATAACAACAACCAAGTGAGATGGGCTCCGATCTATGAGGTAGGCACCTGAATGGTCTACTGCACTACTCCATGGCAGATATACACATAATAATAATAACAATAACAACAACCAAGTGAGATGGACTCCGATCTATGAGGTAGGCATCCGAATGGTCTACTGCACTACTCCATGGCAGATCTACACATAATATTATTAATGATAACAACCACAAATGTCCCCTCCCTTCCCCACCTGCACTCCCTGGGAATAACCTTTATAAAGCAAATAAGGAACATGAATTGAATACATGGATGGATTAATATTTAATGTGCATAAATTTGCAAACTTATTTATTCGTTTATTCATTCCTTCATCCATTCATCTGTCCGTCCATCCATCCATCCATCCATTCATGTATTAAGTTATTTATGTATTTACTTATGTACTTATTTTATCTGTCTTTCTTCTTTTACAAGGTAGCCACTTCAGTGATCTGACACATCTTTGTCAGTCTTGACATTTGAAAATATAACAAGAGAGGGCAGCAGATCAATTTAATGGTATAGGGAATGTTGAGCATTATCTGTTCTTTTCTCTCCATGTATAATCATACATCAGTATAATATGCAGCCTAGAATGTGTGATTTAATTCTACATTTCAAATATGTGCTTTCGTGTACGTGGTGTGGCAAGATTGGTAAAGCGCGCGCTTTCTGATCGTGAGATCCCGAGTTTGAACCATGTGTAGGCCCACTGCGTTTGTCTTTCAGCAAGACAATTAATCCACAATTGCTGCTCTCTACCCACGTGTATAAATGGGTACCATGGTCGGGTGTTAATTAGCCTTAGTGCCATCATCAGTGGCAGCTCGGCTAGTATGCTCCCTGGGGAGTTGAGAAAGTACGCAATATCATTGTGTGGGTTTGAAATGTACCTGATGACCATGGGTTATAATAATTAAATAATTATTTAAGCGCAGTAGAGTATATATTTATAGTAGCTGCACTATATTAATGTTCATATTATTATTATTATTATTATTATTTTTTAAAATTAGGAACCTTATGAAAATGAGAGTATGCTAGTCAGGGTGTGGAAGTATTGCATGTAAATAAAACATTTTGCAATATAATACACAAGCTACTAAAATCTCAAACTTTACAACGTAAACTTGGCAAGTATGAAAAGAGAGCAAGGGGAGAGAGAGAGAGGGGGGGGGGGGGGGTGGAATAGGGCTATTTGGAATGATTGGTTTAAAGCTGATATTTACACTAAGTTAACTACGAATGAATGGATGAAACTGAACAAGTGAACCAATTACACTCTAAATATTGAAATTCCCATTGTGTGATTACATGGTATACATTGTTACCAAGCCTCATTTGGAGTAGGGTTGGAATAGGAGAAAAGGTTGGCTCTTACCGTCATCTGCAAACATTCTTGCCAGCATGCTGTCTGAATCCCTGCCTCGTAGTGTACTCCTGTCAACATGATCAAATTGAATTTAAGAATGCTTATCTTAATACAAGACTGTGTAGTGTTTGATATACTACTAGATCTGCTTTATATCAAGATACAAAAATATATCCTGTATGCTCTAAAGATAGCTTACAAAGATAAAACATACACTGCAAGTCAAATATAAATAAATGAGTGCAATTCAACACAAAATTATCTAAATGTCTCTTTATAAACTGGTTCAAGACTAATTTTGATTTGGTGTAACATGCATTCTCCATAACCTAAAGGCCCCAGGCCATTTTTTTCACACCATAGAACACAATGTTCCAATGAGTAATAGGTGAAATTCTGTCATACTGTGTAGTGCACATACAAGTTTAACCTATTCCCTACTAGATTTTGCAATCTGCATAGAGTTGAAAGGATCTAAAATGTTTAAATAAATGGATGTTTTATGGCCAAGTAATGAGCGTAAATGCAAGTTGCCATTACTTTGTACAGAGTTGAAACTGTCCTAGGGAGACTTTCAAATTCTAACATTTCAATCATAAATATATTTATAACAAAAGAGATTTTTGAATTTAAGAAACCTGTTTCATGCTTCCATTGGCATTACGAATACGACAAGGTATGTGAGAACTGCTAGAGTTTGTCAATGTTGACAAAGATACTTGATCCCTTTCATACATGACCCATCAGGTTCTTGTAGGCAATAGGTCAAAGACGAAGTCCTTCCTGTGCCAATGTTGGCACATAAGGCGGCACCTACCTCCTATTCATTAGCCCTAGGCCACACATCTACTATAAGTGACTGATAGCTACAGAAGGGGGCTAGTCCTCTAATAACTCGGGTGTGTTTAAATTTCTCTTTTCCATTCTATAAATGCTGAGCGCCTGGCTAGAAGGCAGGAGGTACCATTTTGAAAGTCTTTGGTATGACCCAGTCAGGGTTCGAACCCAGGACCTCCCATGCATGAGGCAGACACTCTATACCGCTAAGCCACAATGCTGGGTTAATTTGATGCCCTGCATTTTTGGTATGACCGAGTCAGGGTTCGAACTCAGGACCTCCCATGCATGAGGCAGACACTCTATACCGCTAAGCCACCATGTTGGGTTAACATGATCTCCTGCACTCATCAACTGACCTGTTTGTCATGAAGTGCCTGCCCCCAATGTTCAAGGTGATCCAGTCGTTCTGCAGGACTCCGTTGGTCTTCTCATGACTACAAACCATCACTGTGCTCTGACCTGATCGGCTGAACCGGGGATCTGATTGGGAACAACACAACATTCCAGGGGTCAATGCTTTATACATATATTGACATTTAGCCACTTTTTGTTTACCTCACATTCTCATACAATTTTACTTCTTGTTTGTGTGTTGTCATAATATATTTACATTTGTCACTAATGGCTTTATTTAACTATGCGCCAGGTATATTGTACCAATTTTGTACATGAAACATGAAATTAAACTTGAATTATCTATAGAAAATGTTATAGATCTATGATTTATTCACCATTCCCAAATACAATTTTAAAAAACATATAATAAACAATTTTCAATAAATAAGCATATAAACTTGACTTCCCTATTTTTCTTTGCTCATTTTAATTAATTTTATATATTTCTAGTCAGTTTCCCCCTGTATGCTTGAATTTACCTTAGCAGTTTATATTATATACTGAAAGTGTGCTGTTAGAAAGAGATAGATACACACAAAATACAAAACATGACTAAAGGTGTATTTTATTATATTTAAATCTTACCAATGAATGGTTCGCTCTCTGATATATACAGCACCTCATCATCTCTAGAGAGAAAAACGATAATGCAAGAGATGAATCATTTCCATTTCTTGCTCTTATCTAACTAATTTCTGACTAGCTCACCAATATTCTCAAGCAAAATACAAACTGAATGTGAAGGGATTTTATTTTCATGAGCAGACATTATAAACTGTTCTTTGTTAAAGGGGACCACCATGCAAAGAGTAACCGGCTTATATGTTATGGTACCGTTGTTTGATAATAAAAAGATTTCCATCACTTTACAATAGCTTGTGTAATTCATTAACAATACAATTAATTACCAACACTAATGGCCCGGTCAGATATCAACGGATAGCGGAACGTATGCCCAAAGATTAGACAATTTGCGAAATTAAATTATCCGGTGATGAAAGTCGTCTCCATTGCTTCATGTACAAAATATAGAACAACGTACATCACCGGACAAGGAACGGACAAGAAACGCATAGATTGGATGAAAAATTTAGCTCTCCGTTTGACATACATTTGTGCAATCCGTTGATATGTGACCGAGCTATTACTCATTCAAACATAAAAATTCATCCAAGCATATCTAGAGAACAATGGAACTAGGGCTGGTCCTCTAGCCTCTGCCAAGGTGGAGCTCTCGCCTCCATGGTAGAATGAATGATTTGCTCACCTAATGAGAGCTGCATCTTCTATTCTGCCTCCCTCAGCTGTGAATACATGCGTTGCAGTCAGTCCTAAGCAGTGGCTAGCAACAATCAACAGTCTCTCCATGGACTCTGGCAACGGAATCACCTGCACAAAGAAAAAAAACAAGTATGAAATAACATTTCAAAGACACTATTCACTAATTATATTCATTCTGCTGATTCATTGACTTGTTAATGTTACCACAAAACACAAACTAGTAAGTTCACAATAAATACATACAGTTCTGATTTTGTATTTTAGGATCCAAGACTAAACTCCCAGACTCAGTTTTCTGGAGAAAACAATTTTTTCTAAATTTGGTAACAAGATATTTTGAAATTGACGTTGGATACAATTACCAACATGAGAACAGACGCGTGGGACTGTATTAATTTTCACAACAATAATAGGCCTATTTTTCATCGCCTCTAGCTCTATCCACAACAATATCAAAGAGCCACAAACAAACGATATAGGACAACACAGAATAAAGAAACAAACCTTTCCGTCCGATGTCCTTCCATTTCGAAAAATCGTGATCCTTTGGCGATTTGATGAAGCCATTTTCAGAAATCAGGAAATGCAAATCAGAGCTCAGCGACCCCCAATTCAAATTGAAATCAGCGACTAATTCGATCGCATGATATCGTATCTTATTTCAGTTAAAGATCTAGCTCGGCGCGTCCATCGAAATCAAAACCAAAGCATTTATAAATACTAATTCCATACAAAAATACAGATTACTATTATACTACTAAACAAATCTTGAGAAAAAAGGACGGAAAATAGAGGGAAAATGTTTAGTAGAACTATTGAAAAGTCAATCCCAGGACCCCCTATCATGGGCGTCGGTACTTACGTAATACCTATTCATCAGGGGGGGGGGGGGGGGGGGGGGATGAATGAATATATCATTCCCCCCTGATGAATGGGTATTAAATACAGATCGACGCCCATGCCCCCTACAAAATAAGGTATCTGGCAGGCGCGCCGAAAGCAGTTTTGGATTGGGGGGGGGGGGGGGGGGCAAAGACCCAAGGGGGCTCACGATTTGTTTGTGTAGGGGCTCATGCCCTCTGACTCAAAAGCCAGAGGCGAGAGTGAGACATTGTGAGGGAGCGAAGTGACTGAGCGGGGGGGGGGGGGGGGGGGGGGGGAGGTACGTGTGGGAGGGGGGTGTCCCCCCTCCCGGTAGGGAGCTTTTGCATTTTTGGACTTTGCAAATTTGCGAATTGTGCAATCTGGTGCATACCTAGATAGGAAATTCGGGCTTAAGATTAACTGTATCTGGGAAAGCGTGTTATGATTTGATCGACTAGAAATTTTAAATATATTTTTTACGAAGAAAACAAAATAATAATTGACACACTAATATATATGCGCCCAAATACACACACAAATATTGTATTTAGTGCCACAGTATACACAGTTCCAACATAAACCATATGCCACATTGTATGATCCAACAACATAGCCTACAGCCAAGAATGTGTCCCGAGGGAGCGAAGCGACCGAGGGCTGGGGCAGAGCCAGAGGGGGAGGTTGGGAGGGGGTTTCCCCCTCCCACGGGGGAAGATTTTGCATTTATATACTTGAAATGGTGCAATTTTGGTGCACGTCACACAAGCAGCCAGAGCAATGTCAGCCTACACGAGAACTACGTGGCCCGGTACAGAAAAAGGTACTCACCTCAGACCATATACGCAAGTTACACAACAAACTGAGATAATCTGTTCGCGCGCGAAGCGCGCAGCGAAAACTTAAAATGGATGTATAAATTAATGTTTGAACGTTAGAATTAACAAGTCTTAGCTCATACATTTCATTTTTTTTCTTTCCAACTCTTCTTCTCTTTTGTTTTGTTTGTTTGTTTGTTTGAGGGGGAGGGGGGGCAAAGACCCAAGGGGGTTCACGATTTGTTTGTGTAGGGGCTCATGCCCTCTGGCTCAAAAGCCAGAGGCGAGAGTGAGACATTGTGAGGGAGCGAAGTGACTGAGCGGGGGGGGGGGGGGGGGGGGGGAGGGTGTGGGAGGGGGGGGGGAGTCCCCCCTCCCACGGTAGGGAGCTTTTGCATTTTTGGACTTAGCAAATTAGCGAATTGTGCAATCTGGTGCATACCTAGATAGGAAATTCGGGCTTAAGATTAACTGTATCTGGGAAAGCGTGTTATGATTTGATCGACTAGAAATTTTAAATATATTTTTTACGAAGAAAACAAAATAATAATTGACACACTAATAAATATGCGCCCAAACACACACACAAATATTGTATTTGTATTTAGTGTCACAGTATACACAGTTCCAATATAAACCATATGCCACATTATGTATGATCCAACAACATAGCCTACAGCCAAGAATGTGTGCCGAGGGAGCGAAGCGACCGAGGGCTGGGGCAGAGCCAGAGGGGGAGGGTTTGGGAGGGGGTTTCCCCCTCCCACGGGGGAAGATTTTGCATTGATATACTTGAAATGGTGCAATTTTGGTGCACGTCACACAAGCAGCCAGAGCAATGTCAGCCTACACGAGAACTACGTGGCCCGGTACAGAAAAAGGTACTCACCCCAGACCATATACGCAAGTTACACAACAAACTGAGAAAATCTGTTCGCGCGCGAAGCGCGCAGAGAAAACTTAAAATGGATGTATAAATTAGTGTTTTAACGTTAGAATTAACAAGTCTTAGCTCATACATATCATTTTTTTCTTTCCCACTCTTCTTCTCTTTTTCGTTTTGTTTTGTTTGTTTTTTGGGGGGGCGGGGGGGCTTTTTTTTTTTTTTTGCCCCCCCCCCCCTCCACTTTTTCAACCCAATATTCAATAATAAAACAGTACTTTTTATGGGTGATTTTAATGTGAACCTATATTACATTATGACCACGATATTTCTGTAAATGAATTAGTTAATGCTTTAAGTACTTTCTCTTTAGTACCATTGATTAATAAGCCAACTAGAATAACAGACAAATCACAAATCGCAATTCACAAACTTTGATTGATAATATATTCACTAATTTGCACCCCTTTTCCAGATATGCTTGTATATCTGATATATTAGACCATTTTCCACTTTTTGCTAGAACCTCTCTGGTGTCAAGTCAGCCTCATGATGTTACTTGCAATCTATATAAATTTTGCGGAAATTTAGTCAAGAGAATATGGCACAGTTCAAGAGGAATCTTTAATCTGCTGATTGGAATGAAGTTTTAAATGAGATAGACGTTAATAAGTCATTTGATAAATTTATGAAAATATTTATCTTACATTATGGTAATTGTATTTTGGTTGAGAAAAAATGTAAACAAAATTATAAAATTAGACCTTGAATTTCAAAATCATTATTGAAGCCAATAAATTAAAAAAAATTGGCTATTTTATAGGTATAAAGCTAAACAGACTCTTGAATTTTAACAGAAATATACTGCTTATAGAAATACACTTACTTCAGTACTACGCCAAGCAAAGAAAGATTATTATTTTCTTCAATTTAGCTCAGTATGTAATAATTATTATACAAATAACTTGAGCATTGGATTTTGTCCCAGTAACAGTGTGTCCAAGTTATGTATACCGGTACCCTTTATCTATTTTGTTTAGTCTTGTACAATTTCAAAACTTAGTCTCCTATCCCTTTTGTACCTCCCTTCCCGTCTCCTCTCCACTTCTCTTCACTCCTCTTTTCTCTTTTCTTTCTCTTCCAATCTCTTACAATCGTATTTTTTAGATGATGTACATAATATGGTCATTTTTAATTGAGCCAATTACTTTGGCCTGCTCTCTGTAAATTTTATTTCCCTAAGAGTATAATGTCGATTATATTGTTGAGAATGTATAGGAGACCTACAATCTACAAGCATTGCGCTTTTTAGTAGACCTCCTTTTTCCAATCTGTAAACCCATATTCATTGTAAACTTGTATCTTGTTTGTTGTTGGAAATAAACGATCATTCATTCATTCATTCATTCATTCATTCATTCATTCATTCATTGTTATAATATGTGCAAATATTTTTCAGTAGATTGTTTGCCTTGCATGTACATAATAAAGAATGACTAGTTCTAATGACTGACAATTGAAACATTTGTCTTAAAGTAGTTCTCTTTGTCTTCTTGTATACGATGTATGATGTATGTTTGTTTATTAATCATGACTTGATGAATGAAATTGATTTGTTATGAGTGAATGAGATGAGAACAAAGACAAGGGGTAACAGAAACGAAATACATGAAGTATGCCCCCCCCAACAAAAAAATAAAAATAAATAAATAATAAAATAAAAATTAAAAATAAATAATATTACAATTGAAACATTTTGTAATATTATGTATGATTGTTTGTTTGTTTGTGATGAGTGAATAAAAAATAAGAACAAAGACAAATAAAAACAAACCCAAAGAAAAACATAACGTAAGGCCCCCCCCCCCCCAAAAAAAAACATAGCAAAATATGCCCCCCCCCCTCCCCCACAATCATTAGGACTACGATACACCACTGGATAGAGAACTTGTAATAAGAGCAACATGTGTCATATATACTTGAAATATTAAATAATTGTCAACGATTTGATTATTTCAACATGAAAAAAGAACAAATTTGTGACTTTCAGATATCATCAAAAGTTTTGCCAAAAATTTAAACCCAATATTTCATACAAAATTGACCCTTCATAATTTGGGAAAATGACACCAAAAATGAACAAAATTTGGTTTATTTTGAAATGTTTTACTGTTTCAACCAAAGAAGCAAATTACAGGCCGATAGAGAGTCCAGTCCGGTTTCGTTCCTAAAACTTATGGGAAATATGCCATTCCGTGTTTTTTTTATATCTGGGCCACCCTATATTATTAAAATCGTAACATTTGATACAGTTATAGACATTGGCCTTTAATTAATTATGATGCCTATGAAATTCATATATAACTTTACGTCTTATCATATATCTGTACTATATACGCATACACCACTTAAACTCAAACGATAATCGGTATTGTTATCACATTTTTTCTGTATCCTTAGCTGGCTGTGATTTTATTGTTCACATAGTGATTTGCTTTAATATTTGAAATAAAATATTGATTTCGCGGCCACGGAGCTTGCATTATTGTATGAATTCAGTGACACGTAATATTTACCCCCACTCTGTTCTATACTGTGAAATAGCACCAACGGCCATATGGCATGTATTATGGTGAAATAAATTATTCCACATACAACTTATCAGCGCTTAATATAACGCACTCCTTTGGGCATGGGATGAACTACGAGAGGGACATCTGGTCCCGGTACCTTATGTTGTTTTGCTTTCCTTTATTATTTGTAGTCAGAGTCACGATCGTGGCAAGGCAAAACACAATTTTGCCAGGTGGCGTAGCGTAGCGTCTGGGGTGGGGCGGAAGGGGCATAGGAGGCACGAAGGTTCCCCTGTCCATTTTAAAATGGCCAAATATAGTGGGAAAAGAGATATGACGAGACATGAAGAGGCGTAGCTGCGGCGGGCACGGGGAGGGGTACACATGCCCCAAATAATTTGAAGAAAAAAAATTAAAGGGAAATCTATGTAAAAATAAAGAAATTTATATGGTGCCTCCCCCCAAAAAAAAATAAATAAATAAATTTAAAAAAAATAAAAATAATAATAATAATAGATTTAAAAAAATATATATACAGTATATACAAACAAATAATAATAATAAATAAAAAATAAATAAATAAATAAATTTAAAAAACATTATTCGCTTGCCCTCTAAAGCCCGGCGCAGACAGAGCCGACTCGACTGGTTGTCATTCCGATCGGCTCAGTTTTCAGTGCCTCGCGACACATATTTTGCCAGTCGAGAGACAGTCGGATATCAGTTGGGGCCGATTCAACAAGATAAATCTGCTCCGACCGACCGGGCCTACCTCTAGCCTGATTGAAACCAGTCGGATCGGGTCGAGTCGGCTCTGTCTGCGCCGGGCTTAACTGGTCCGACCACACAACGCCACAATATAATATCTATACATGTTTATTACCCCTCCCCTATCTATATATACCCTAATTCGCCCAAACAACGCTATATAGTTTGGTGGTGCTTGTATATACCATGCAACGCGTCGATGCAACCACAAATAAAACACTGCATACATAATTAATATTTGCATTTGTATTATGATATTAATATTGACACTGTAAACACTGAGGCAACATATAATAGTTATAAGAGTTTAACCTTGGAAATCGTTTTGAGCTAACAAGAGTCCGAGTGCATGCGTCCATTGTGATATGGCGTTTCTGCTGGTACATAACACATGTGTAATGTAAGTGAATATTAATATGTGTAATACTAATTATTTCCGATAAACGTGTTCGCTGGTGCATGCAGATGCTGGCAGTGATTAGCGCAACAACACATGGACGTTCTTTGTTGCCAAAAAATAATTCAATCGTTGAATCTCGATCGGTGATGCAAACATTGTTAAATTTTGTCTCCAAGGCAAAGGAAAGTGACAGAAAAATACGACTATTTCAGAAAGAAGGGACAAATTAAAGAAAGGGTATATAAGAAGAGGAAAGCAAAGTTAACCCATCTAATCACCGTGAGAATGGGAAAAGGCGGTAAGCTCGCACGACTTGTGCATCTGTTTGCTATCATCGTCCACATCGTGAAGAGTCAGGACGTGATCGGTCTCGATGTCAACCCCGATAATACTATCACAGATGCAGGAAATCGTGATAATACCGAGAACGTGAACAACGAGACGCCCACGATTCCAGGAGACGAAGAAAGACTCCGCCTCTATCGCCACGATCCGGTGGAGGTAAAAACATAAATAATGTTAACAACAACACTAATGATAATAATAATAACAATAATGAGAATAATTATAACAATAGTAATAGTAATACTAATACTTCTACTACTACTACTATACTACTACTACTACTACTACTACTACTACTACTACTACTACTACTACTACTACTACTACTACTACTACTACTACTACTACTACTACTACTATTACTACTATTACTACTACTACTACTACTACTACTACTACTACTACTACTACTACTACTACTACTACTACTACTACTACTACTACTACTACTACTACTACTACTACTACTACTACTACTACTACTACTACTACTACTACTACGACTACTACTACTATTACTATTACTACTACTACTACTACCACTACCACTACCACTACTTCTACTAATGATAATAATTTAATAATATAACACAAGAGTAGAGAGAATACGAGCAACAACTATAAAGAACCGTTAATATGTATAGTGAACTATAATAATAAATAATAATAATATATATATTATATAGCATTTATAGAGCGCCATGTATCTAGGTGCCCTATTCAAAGGCGCATTATTACCCTTGGTCATCAGGTACAGTTCAAACCCACATTGTGCACCATCTCAACTCCCATGGAATTGGCACGTTCAGCTAAAAAAACGACATTCGGCGACATATCTATATGAAAACTAACCAAGATAACTAACAAAATAATTTTTGTTTTTAGGTTGGCCACGTTCAATATGTGGAAATATCGCCCGGGAGATACGTTCAGATGAAAACCATAGCCATCAATCCTCCAGCATTTGGTAACATTATACTTGTAATCGTCAATTGGCTATTGATCACGGCAACTGCATGTAGTAAAGAGGTACACGGGAACTTAGTGAGGAACATCGGGAACGTGGCGCTCTTTAAAGTGATACATTAACTTGATATTTGTTTGTATAAAGTGATATTTGAGACCTCGCTGATTTACCAATAATTATAAACAATGCAAGATTCTTCTGAATGGTGCGTTATAGGTTCATTAAAAAAAAACATTCGAGTGTGTGAAAAGTGGGTTGCGTGGTCTGCTCTTTAATCTTGTAACTGCTTCTCTGAGTTTTGTCATGTCAAATTTCCAAAAAAAAAACACAACAGCATAATCTGAATAAAGTTGATGTATTCCATTGATGATTATATATAGAAATTTACAGCACTATTGGTTGAGCATGCTCATCGCGCTTTGATCGTGGGAATGTTCGCTTTATGGTAGTATATATGTTTACCGTCTTCGTGAATTTGATCCTTTTATTTAAAATTTTCTCAATATCTTTTCATGACGATCGGCATAAATGCAGACGTGACATAAATATATTATTGTCATCGGTGACATTGACGGTGGCTGTTCACCCGTTATATTAATGTGTATGGGGGGAGGTGGTGGTTGTGGTGGTGGTGGTGGTGGTGGTGGTGGTGGTGGTGGTGGTGGTGGTGGTGGTGGTGGTGGTGGTGGTGGTGATAATTTATTAACAACAAAATATAAAAAGATCTTAGAGCAGCAAAATGAGATACCACTTAGTATTGACACTTTGTATTGACGCATTTGTTTGCCTTGAAATGAGGTGAATGCAAATCAAATTCTATGGTTAAATGGATCTATTAACTTTGTTGACAAGTGATGAATGGTTGATAAAATATGTATTGTTGTAATCTGATATGTCAACTGCAGTCGCGCCGGAAGCAGTTTTGGATTGGGGGGGGGGGGGGGGCAAAACCCCAAGGGGTTCATTAAAAAAAAAACATTCGAGTGTGTGAAAAGTGGGTTGCGTGGTCTGCTTTTTAATCTTGTAACTGCTTCTCTGAGTTTTGTCATGTCAAATTTCCAAAAAAAAAAACACAACAGCATAATCTGAATAAAGTTGATGTATTCCATTGATGATTATATATAGAAATTTACAGCACTATTGGTTGAGCATGCTCATCGCGCTTTGATCGTGGGAATGTTCGCTTTATGGTAGTATATATGTTTACCGTCTTCGTGAATTTGATCCTTTTATTTAAAATTTTCTCAATATCTTTTCAT
>JBAMJV010014056.1:0-18470 GCA_037951105.1 Echinarachnius parma
TTGCATTGACATCCTCCCCTTTATTGGGTTCTTTGTCTTTTCGTGAAATTGAAAGTAAGTGTTTTCCGTGTCGGACGTACAGGACAAAAATAGTCCCGATATTAATTAGCTACAAATCGTAATTAAAAGAGTATTTTGCTAATTTATGTGTGGTATTGGATTCAGAAAGTTATACTGTGTACATCTTTCATGGTCAATTAATTATTCAGTCTATTTTCATTGAAATACATACAAATATCAAATGGTATGCTACAGCAAAGAAAAATCAGCAACTTCAGTATGCCTTGATTTGGAAGGGTTTCATGACCTTGACCTTGATTTTTTTAAAATGTAATGAATGGTTTTTGACAGTTCACATTATTACCTTCAAATTGATGTATCATTTGGACCAATACGATGATTTTGAAATTTTGGCCTACTGGTTGACATATTTATGGAATTGCCCATAAGCACCCCCCTTCCCCATCCCCAAAAAAGAAAGGTCCACTTTTTATTGGTCTAGCTCATCTTAACCAATGGTTTCGTACCCCCCCTGGATTATACAACATACATGTACATGTAACTAGAGGGCTCAGCCTCGGCCTCGAAAGGAGACAAACATTCCCCCCCCCCCCCCCCCACACGCTCTCAACCAGTGGTCTCGGCCTCAAACATTTTTGCCGACGGACATCCTCCCGCTTACACGGACTCTCAACCAGTGATCTCGGTCTCGTTTTTGTAAATTACGCACTGGCTACGGGCCTGTATCATGTAATTTCACTTCATCCATGAGTAAAATCGCCTACTGTTTTATGGATGGCTTTCTTATGACAGTCTAGCATATAAGATAATAAGTGCCACATACATTGGCTTTAGCAAAGGTTTTATGTATTTTTGTGTAAATTGCTATAATGATGTTGTTCTATTTGCAGACCTTACCATCAGGCACAGTTTATCCAGTTGTGTTGGATTCCGACTTGCGACGTTGATACCACAACTGATTGGTCATGCGGCTTTTTATCAAGCCAGAGCTGACTGTGCCAGCAAATTCCGCCTGCACAGCGTCTAGGAATCAGATAAGAAATGAAAGGACTAGAGCAATGTTACCAGGTCATGAGAAGTACAGACAACAGCGAAAATTAATATTTTTATTTCGGGGGCTCCATTTTCGGGGGCTACTTTTCCAACTTTCGGGGGCTACAAATATCCGGGCTCTTTTCGAATTCCAGGGGCTACTAATAAGCGATAATGCAGTAAGTGATCATTTTATAAGCATTTGATCACAATCCAAACAGAAAATCCCACAAAAAATCCAGAAAATCCCCCCAAAAAGAAAAAAAAATTTCGGGGCAAATATTTTTTTTTTTCGGGGGCGAATTTGGGCATTTCGGTGGGCGAATTCGCCCGCCGCCACGTGTATTTTTTCCAATTCCTTTGGTTACTTTGCGGGCGGGCAAACAAATCTTTTAAAGGGTACCACCACCAAAAATAATATTCTTATAAAGAAAGGTAACATCTCTAGTAGTCCATTCCATCAAGAAGTTCAGATAAAAAATGTTTCCCGGTAAAAAAGATAGTTGGAAAAACGCATCACCATTCTAAAGCATACTGTGTTCATGGGTCTGCAGGTACGAAAACTACCTTTGTCCAGAGCGAACAAATTGTCCGGATTCTATTGTCTCCAAACGTAGGCGGGAAAAGAATTGGCGCACTCGCAAATGTTTGGCGCGTACGGAACCATGAAATAATAATGGTTCCGCAAGAGGTGTATTAATTGCATTGTTTTTTAATTACACAACCCTTTGCAAAATGTTGGGTATCTATTTGATATCACAAAACGGTACCAAAACATATAATCATGTGTTGCTCTCTACCTGGTGGTCCCCTTTAATTGCTATATCCAGTCAGGCAAAGATGATGGTGGCATCGAAGATCACGCACCTAACTTTAATCGCACCAATTTGAAGGGAAATATATTGATTTTGATAATGATTTCCATACCAGTTGATTCAAAAAAATATTTAATCTACACTTAGTCCGAAGTTAACTAGTCCGAGTTATCCCGAGCTACCAGAATACCAAAATGTTAATCCACTTAGCCCAGTGGTGTGGACTAAAGTGAGGATTAGTTAGTCCAAGGCTATGCTGTGTTTAGTCCAGCATAAGTTGATAAATTTAGTAGAATACCACCCGATATGAAAACAACGAAGGTGATAATATCAGTGATAACGATGATGACAATGATGACAATGATGACAATGGTTGGAATTCTAATGAGTGGGTTAAATTTAGCCTGAGCTAAATCGCAATAATTGAAAATGATATGAAAACAACGAAGGTGATAATATCAGTGATGATGACAATGATGATGACGACGACGACAATGGATGTAATTCTTATGAGCAGGTTAAAATTAACCCTAGCTAAATCGCGTAATTCCATGGGGAAATGATATGAAAACAGCGAAGGTGATAATATCAGTGATGATGACGATGATGATGATGATGATGATGATGATGATGATGATGACGACGACAACAATGGATGGAATTCTTATGAGCGGATTAAAATAAGCCCTAGCTAAATCACGTAATTCCATGGGGAAATAAGCCCACCGATTTACGGAAGGCTTTCTTCATACCAGTTTAGCATATTTAAGAGAATAAGCTTGCGTCACATGCAGTGATATAATAAGCATCTTGGTTTTATGTGTATTTGTGTATAATGAGTGTGCATAAAGAAATAAAAAAAGATTCCTTGAAGTGCAGCACTCCATGAATCCGGGTTTAGCCAGGGCTAAATTCACCAGCGCATGAATATTCCAGCCAAAATTACTTTAATGGCAGTCTCCCTTAAATATAGATCTTACCAACAAGATTTCAAAGGCAAAGGTTACCCAGTTGGACTGGATTCAGACTTCGACGTATATACCATAATTGAGCGCTCGTCATGCGTTTTTTTATCATGCCAGAGCTGACTGTGCCACCAAATTCTGCCTGCACAGCGTCTACGGATCGGATAAGAATCATGTGAATAATTCAGGTGTTATTTGTATGACGCACCATAATTGAGCGCTCGTCATGGGTGCGTCATGGATGCGTCATGTACCCCAATATTGATGACGCACAGTACCGTCATGGAAGCAAAAGGTCAGTCACAACACCGACCCATGTGTGCGTCATAGTCAGTCACTTTACCATGAGTGCGTCACAAGGTTCATTAATAGGACCGTCATGTAATCTGGCGAGGTTTCTTTCTGGTGCGCAAAATGACGTGCGTCATGGGTCGGCCATTTTTATGAAATGGTGCGTCACAATTTTGACTCAAATATGCGTCAATGTTTCCTAATGAAGAGTCACTTTTTCTGACGGAGGGTGCTTCATGGTTCATAAAAGGGTGACGCACATCGGTACAATGACGCACCTTTCCCGGGGGTCAAGAGGTGCGTCATACAAATGACACCAGCATAAACTAGAGTAATTCAACTGCAAGCAACTCAATTCATTAGCTCATTAATTTTACCCGCTCATTAATGTTACCCGCTCATGAGAATTCCAGACAATGCCTCCACAAAAAAATTCTTGTCACTTTTATATCCAATCAGACAAGAATGACGGTGACATCGAAGTTGGCGCACCTATAACTTTTAATCACACCAATTTGAAAAAAAATTTCATAATGATTTGCATACATGTATACCAGTTGATTCTGAATATTCTGTAGTATAATGAACATGATTTTGTCTGTTTTTCAAAACCCTTTAAAAAGTGACATCAAAGTCCGCACACTAATTTTCCCATTCATATTCTTGACGTAGCTGTTTTAGCTACATGTAACAGCATCGTCATTTCAGAGCCAATTTCATGCACCATGCAGAGCTGTCAACCTATCAAAACAGAAAAAGGTAACCCAGATGGGCAAAAAAGGCAATTTGAAATAATTAAAAAAAAGTGAAAATGAAACTTATTTGCAAAAGTGAAGTAGCAGAGGCAATGTGTTCAATGAGACATGTCATCATGAATATTGCTGCTTCAATACAAAATGTTACTTTATCTTGTGCATAACCAATTATCGTGAAATTTTGAAGATCACGGTATACATTGTACATTACATCCACTTTACATGATGTACAGTATACAATATATAATTGAACATTAGGGGTAAAAGAAGGATTTCTCATGGAAAAAAGGGATCGCCTTATTCATGTTTTTAAAAAGGAATGGTTGGCAGCTATGATGCATGCACAAACCAGAGTGACGTCAAAGTTTGTTAACACTGTGCAACCGCAAATATAGCAATTTTGCAATACATCCTATCCTGCAAATCAAATGTACAAAATTAATTGTGCGAACTTGGATACCGCGCAAACTTTCATGTCCCGAGTCCTGACCTTACAATGAGATATCAACACAATTTGAATTTGTCTCAGGCAAGCAGGCAAGGTCAGGCCCTGCCATTAGCTCACTTGAGTATAGGGACAGGCTTACTCATTATAGCCCGGTCACATATCAATGGATTGCGCAAACGGATGTCAAACGGAGAGTTAAAATTTCCATCCGTTCTATACGTTTCTTGTCCGTTCCTTGTTCGGTGATGTACGTTGCTCTATGTTTTGTACATGAAGCAATGGAGATGACTTTCATCACCGGATAATTTAATTTCGCAAATTGTCTATTCGTTGGGCATACGTTTCCGATATCCGTTGATATCTGACCGGGCCATTAGTCCTGGGACAACTATTCAAATAATTCAAATAGCTGAACAGCTGTTGGTATTCGAATGTGACTTATTCAATTGTTACTCCCCTTAGGCGAATACTAAAAAAAGAAGAAACAAGGCGATAGCCGTAATGTGTCTCGCCCAATTGCGCGCATGATCAAGTTTGGTTACAAACAGATGCAGGGTTGGAAAGTTATCAACCATTATAGAGTCTTGCAGGTGAACTTTCAAATTTGACCTCATTTGACCTTTGACCTATATATGTGACCTTTGACCCCAGAAAATCATGGAGGCCAATATAGGGCATCTACCAATCGAGTTTGGTTACAAACAGATGCAGGGTTGGAAAGTTATCAACCCTAATAGACTCTTACCCCAAAACTTTCACATGTGATCTCATTTGACCTTTGACCTACTTATATGACCTTTGACCCCAGCATATCATGGAGGCCAATATAGGGCATCTACCAATCAAGTTTGGTTACAAACAGATGCAGGGTTGGAAAGTTATCAACCCTAATAGACTCTTACCCCAAAACTTACACATGTGACCTCATTTGACCTTTGACCTACTTATGTGACCTTTGACGCCAGCATATCATGGATGCCAGTATAGGACATCTACCAATCAAGTTTGGTTACAAACAGATGCAGGGTTGGAAAGTTATCGACCCTAATAGACTCTTACCCCCAAAACTTCACATTGACCCTCATTTGACCTTTGACCTACTTATGTGACCTTTGACCCCAGCATATCATGGAGGCCGGTATAGGGCATCTACCAATCAAGTTTGGTTACAAACAGATGCAGGGTTGGAAAGTTATTCAATATTTTGTAAGTGTCACGGACAGACAGACAGACGGACGGACGGACGGATGCAATTTGGATCCCTTAGTCTCCCCTCCACCTACGGTGGGCTCGACAATAAGTGTCACGGACGGACAGACGGACCATTTGGATCCCTTAGTCTCCCCTCCACCTACGGTGGGCTCGACAAAAATGACAAACAAATTGTTTGTGTGTGCACCCTATATTTACGATTTAATTTGTTTCTGTTTAATATACATTTACATCAGAGCTTGATACTTGCACTGGCCCGGGGCCAGTGAAATTGCACTTCGGGGCAGCAGAAATGTATAAAAGTCATATTTTTGGGTGGCCGGCCGATCGGGCAAGCAGATTTTCAACAGCTGACATGACAAAATTAGAAAAATTCTTGTTTTCTTCCGTGTCATGCTTCATCTATATGATCAGGAAAGAGCGATATTTTGAATAGTAAAAAGTTTATTCATGAAATAACATTTTTGGGCCAGTGAATTTTTCTTTAGGGACACCAGAAAAGGGGAAGAATTTATTTCGCTGGCCCGACCGGGCCACTGGCAAAAAGGAAGTGTGGAGCCCCGTTTATATGTTCAATGTACGTTCAGTATAACTATTTTTTAAATGGGGACCTAGTAGGAGTGGAAATCTGTCATGTGAAATGTGAATGATATTCTCATGGCCATTGATCCTGTTGATTATAATTCCCTACCAATCATTACATTTAAGTCTATGTTAAAAACACATTTGTTTAAATGCGGGCCTTTTCATAAGATTGTTTGTTTATAAATATGTCCTGGTTTTGTTTGTTTTTGTTCACTTAGAAGGAGCTCTTTATAAGCGCAGTAGAGTATATTATATTTATAGTAGCTGCACTATACAAATGTTCATATTATTATTATTATTATTACTGAAAGCTTACCTACGATGGCGTTAACAATCTTCTGGTTAAGGGGCTGGCGAGCAGTGACGTGCGACCCCCATCTAGATCTTCTGGCGCCCGTCACAGAACACGTTGTCATCTCCTCCTCCGTAAACAGCACCCTCATGAGCTGGACGACCATGGAGGTGTAGGTCCCAGCCCTGGTCGCTCTGGCGTACTCTTTCTTCGTGATATGGACACCACTGCCCGAACCTACTTCTACTGACTAGATTGCCAGGAATGATATAAATAATGCAAGTTATGGTGGTAGATAGATAGATAGATATGTATGCAAGGCACTACCACTTGCCCTATTGCCCGGGGCAAGTACAAATTTATGTCGGGCAAGTAAAATTTCATAAATTGCCTAGTTTGGTTGCCCGATCAGGCAACTAAACTATTGGTCAACAACTAGAGAATGGTGTCATTCATTAGGTTTAAATCACATCTAGAAATAAGCGGGCAAGTAAAAATTCTGTTCGGGCAAGTAAAATTTGAAAAATTATGATTTTACTTGCCTGAACGGGCCAGTATAGAAAAAAGTTGGTGTAAAGGCTTGATGTATGCATGCATGCATAATATGACGTAGAAAGCAGGTAAGAGACAAGGTATTCCTGAAAAGGTCCAACTATTCTATTAGTCCGGGAGCCAGGACCAGCAAAAAAAAGAATTCGTGCAGCACCCACCACAGATTTGGTTTGTCACTTTGGGGTGTTTCGGGGGTGTCTCTGGAACATTAGTTGCAAAGTTTACAATTGTTTGCAACTCTTTCTACAGCAGGGCCCTGATCATACTTCTAGAGAAACAAAACCAAGGGGATGTTTCACAAAGTTTCTATTAAAGTTAAACCTAATGCTAAGTTGGACCAAACAGTTATGGAATGCCATTAGTTTCTTTGGAAAACAATTTTCTAATAATATGACAAGAGAATAGTTTTAGTCGTCCATTCCACCAAAAAAGTTCAGATTAAAAGTCTAAGAGGTTTCCAGAAAATCTTTATCATAATTGGAAAGCTCATCATCAGACTAAATTATGTGTTCGTGGGTCTGCAGCTAAGAAAACTATGTATCGTCTAGGAAATCAAAGGGTGGTTCAGTTCCTATGACAATAGAACTAGTCCTGTTTCTGCACCCCCATGAATGTTCATTTAATAACACTACAAAAATGTTTAAAATACAAAATTGAATTTATTTTTGGAGGCACACACATATATATCTTTGGTAGCTGGAGGAATGGATTACTGAAACAAAGAACTTATCATATCAAAGGATTCTTTCACATACCTCTTCGCCAGCAGACCTCTTACTAGACCTTCTGCTGGGCTCAGCATCTTGGCTGGTATCCGGTAGCACTGGGCTCTCAGTCTGAGAAGGAGTCTGATCACCCTGCCCGGATGTTGGAGATGGAATAAAGTTATTCTGAGGACCGATCTCCTTGGATGACTCTTGAGTATGAGTGGTGTCACTGGAACTGTCCGTAACGGGGGTCAGTCTTGTATCACTTTCCTCACCATCAACTAGAACAAATCCAGTGTCGCTGCTTGCTGGCAGAACAGCTCCATTTGTTGCACTAATTTTGTCCAGAACAGGCATAGGATCTTGGGTGTCTAGGATAACCAGTGATTCTTGGTCCTCGCTTAGAACACTCTGAATGCCCTGCAGAGGTTGTGGAACTGTTCCTGAGTCCTCTGAGATAACACTCTGAATGATCCGTGGAGGTAGTGGAATTGTTCCCGAGTCCTCTGAGATAACACTCTGAATGCTCCGTGGAGGTTGTGGAACAGTTCCCGAGTCCTCTGAGATATCCTGCAAGTTGTCCAAAGAACCCTGTTGGCTCAGGCTGCTGCCGTTGTTGTTTGGATCCTGAATTTCGGCAAGGGACTGGACCTTAATGATGTAAGGCTCTCCCGGAAGTCTGGGCGTCGATACTCCTGGCGTCATTCCACTCAGCCGGACTGCAGGGACGGACATGCGGTAAGGGTCGTACATGATATGGCCCCTGCGGCCTACGTGATGACCGGTCATCCACGGTCCGTTCATCATGTCCCCTGTTGATGCTTCATAGCCGTGGGTGTGCAGACACCCTGTCTGCCTTCCCTGGAGGTGGTGGTAGTTGGTGACCAGGCCATCACTGCAGCAGGACAAACCCGGGTGGAAGCTGCCGCATCCGATACAACCTGGTGGTCTCCCTGAAGAAGCGTGGTTGTCTGTTGTCAGGATTTTCTGATCCACCGTATGGAGGGTGTTCTGTAGGAGGTGCTTGAATTCATTGGTATCTGTGGATGGAGGAAATGAGATCAACAAAGATAACATAGCAAACAGGGAGACCCAAACAATAAAGAATGGTTTCCAACAAGTATTAACTTTAATGCAAGTGCTAGAAATTAGATGGCAGATGGATTCTATGGAAGGTCTGAAGAAAGCTGATCTGTTGGACGAATTTAAATTCAGTGAAAACTATATGTGTTTATATGTGACCGGCCATAGCCAAACCCTGCACTCATTGGTAAAAATCAAAATGTAGACTTGTTTATAAATACCAATAGAAAGGCCCTGTCACAAGCTTTCATTTGATACTTTGTTCCTAACAAATTGGTCGATAATTGGCGAAGATATGTAGGATTATTTCAATTTTACAATTATAAGTCTTTTCCACACATTATGTGAACTTAAAATGCCCATTTCTCCTAGACATGAATTACCGACAAGTACAGGGTTTTGCTATATGCCGATCTGCAGAAGGACACTCGGAGATGATTTTTTTACCCAAACCCAAACAGCATGCACTGGCCATTATCAAAATGTTCCAACCAGAAAACATAAATAATTTGTCCAATTATCACAAAACTGTACATCAATCTAGAGTTAGGAGCCAAAGAAATTAACAAGTTGACAATTCCCTTGCAACAATTGTGGACCAAATAAAATTGCTCAACAGAATTATGCACAATGTTTGTATTTAGTGATTTTAATCTAACTTCATCTAAGTTTTTGCAGTGAATGTCTACTGCACATAATATCATACCTTTGAAGAAAGTACTGATATATATGGCCAATTACAAAAGGTACTCACCCACTGAATGTCTCAGTTTGTCAGTCAGGGAAGACACCTCACTTCGAAGACGATGATTTTCCTCCAGTAGACTAATGATGTCGTCACTGCTCCATTCGCTGGCCAGTCCCAGTCTGGGCTTCTTGCTCGAGGGCGGTCCTCTACATGCATCCTCCATTATGGACCTTAGTCTTAGACGGAGCTACTGAAAGACAAGTAGAGAAAAGCATCTTAAGAGAAAGAATATCATACTTGCCAACATTTGAATTTTGGAAAGAGGGACAAAATTGGCCAAGGGTCCAAAGTCGCAGCATAATTGCACAAGTGTGCGGGAAGTGCACATTGCAAGCACAAAGTCCATTGCGACAGGGGTCCAGGCCTTGACGTTTTTGAGTATCAAATGCATTCTCGACCCATTTTTCATAATTCTTCCAAAATTACTAGGTAAGATTTGGTCAGATTTACGTTTAAATGTTGTCTCTATACATTTAATAAAGTAAAGTAAAGTAAAAAAATTAAAAAATAAATTAAAATTTTTTTTTTTTTTTTAAACTTAACATTAATAACAATCGGGACGTCCCGATTTTACACTTCTAAAAAATTCAAAAAACGGGACAATTCCGATAAAAACGGGACAGTTGGCAAGTATGTAATATATAGATATAGCCAATTAATCGGTCGAGTATGACTTCCATCCTTCATTATGGACACTAGACAGAGCTACTGAAAGACAAGTGGAATAAAGCATCTTCAGAAAACGCATGAAATAATCAGTCCAGTAGGCAGGGCTCGACGTGCCCGCTGGCCCGGGGCCAGTGAAATTGCACTTTGGGCCAGCAAAAATTTAGTGTGGAGCCCTGTAGTAGAAGTTCTTGTTTTGTGGTGGTTGATGACTTCCATCCTGCATTATGGACTTTTTAGACACGGCTACTGAAAGACAAGAGGGATACAGCATCTTAAGTCATATAAACAATTAATCGATCCAGTAGGCCTTCTTGTTTCTTGGTGGTTGATGACTTCCACCCTCTATTTTGGACCATAGACGGAGCGACTGAAAGACAAGTGTAGTAATGCGTCTAGGGGCACATAATCCTCCAGTATGACTTCTTACTTCTTGGTGGTCAATGAAGTGTTATCCTCCATTAAAGGATCTTAAACAGAGCTATTGGAAGTAAGCCCGAGTCATGTCGGAATTTTTTTGTTCCGGAATCCGCCGGTGTTGTGCCGGTCAGAATCCGGTATTCCGATTAAAAAAAAACCTGCCAATGAATGATACGGAACGAACACGCACTAGAAGGTCTGCCATGCATAGTTTCGGCAGCGCAGGCAGGCCCCGCGCTGCGAGACAGGCCAACTCAACTGCCTTGACCTTGCATTTTTCAAGTTGCACTCTTAAAAAGTGCCGAAAAGGAACGAAAATGTAAGATTATTACGATTAAGATCGCACCTATTCTAGACTATCTCTTATTTTACTTATTACGAGAACAATTACCTGCAAAAACAGCAACAAAAAAAAATGCGCTGATTATATCTCGAACATTTTCTAACTCGCTCGGACTGAAGCTTGTACAACGACACGAATAAGTCAACACTAACACTTCACTTGTATACTTTGCGTGCAGCTTATCGGGTCTTTTATCTTACGCGAGATATAAGCCATCGGGGACTTCCCCAATTCCCGGCGGATGGATATCTCGCGTAAGAAATGAGACCCATAACCTGCACGCAAAGTATACGAGTGATATGGCGGGCTGTATCGGAGCATTAGTTTAGTACCGATAGAGGGCGGACTGGATGTCAACGTTTGAGAATCGTTTGATCCATGTGCAGTATTACGTACATGTGTAGTATGATACACGTACGGGTGACATGGTACGGCGCAGCTCTGACTGATAGCAGCTGCGGGGCGCGCCGAGGTAGCTAGTCTACGACGTCGATCGTATGCCGTACTCGCCGCACCGCGCGCTAGATCGGCTGTCAGCGGATTTCTTGTCGTTGTAAGTTGCATTCGACATCGTCTTTCTTGTACTTTTTTGTCATTTGTTTTCTTCTAATAGTTTTCTACTACAAAAAAAAGAGGTTTTCCGCGATTTTCATCGGAATACCGGAATGGAGAAAACAAAACCGGAACACGCACACACCGGACGGATTCCGGTATTCCGTCCGTTCCGACCCAGGCTTAATTGGAAGACAAGTGGGATAAAGCATCTTAAGAAAAAGCATAGATATATAATCGGTCCAGTATGACTTCTGGCTTCTTGGTGGTCCATGTCTACCACTCTCTAGCAGGGCTCAACACTAGCACTTGCCCGTTTGCCCGGGGCAAGTAGAAATTGGTGTTGGGCAAGTAAATAATTGTTCAACTACTTGTAAGAGAACAACGTGTTGATCCCATCTAACAGTAAGAGGGCAATTAAGGTTAGTTTTATATCGGGGCAAGTAAAGTGTCATAATAATTATTTTGCTAGCCCGAATGGGCCAGTACATAAACAAAGTGAGCATGGAGGCTAAACATACAGTAGTCTATTAAAAGTAAAGTTTCTAAAGATAACGCACATTTGCTCATTATAGGTGTTCAATGTCTACCATTATCTACTAAAGGACCTTCAAAGACAGAGCTACTGAAAGAAAAGAAGAGTAAATACTTGAAAGATTGGTAACTTGTCCAGTTACAACTTCTTGCTTGTTGGTGTGCCGATGTCTACCAATCTCCATCATTGTACCTTATTATTATTGGACACAGCTATTGAAAGCCAACTGGTTCAAGCCGCTAAAGATAATACATAAACAGGTAATCAGTCCAGTAGGACTACTTGGTGGTCAATGACTACCAACCTCCCATTATTAGATCAGCCAGAGCTATACAGTGTGTTTACAAAAAAGCGGAACCCAACTTCCACCAGCAATATCTTATGTAGTAAACATAGTTATGTTTATTGCAATATATCATCGCAAAGATCACTTATTATTCTTTCATTTGATACCATATTTGTAATAATTGAGCTTGTAGTTATTGAATTGCAAGCATTTTAAACGAGCAATGTTAAAATTGCTTTGCGCACAAGATTTAGATCTATTCATCAACACGGTGTGATGGTCATTCATGGAAACCTCTCCTTGTGTTCTTTTGTCTTGTAATCCTTTTGTTCCGTAAATAATTTAACATGGAGATACTTTTTAAATCAGTTCCTTGCCTGACCAGGCAACTGCCCACTGAACACCAGCACAAACCTGTGCGGACAGACATGGGGGGATAATTATGGACCCTGAACTCTTCAAAAAGTTGAATAAAATGTAAAACTATGAATCAAGAAACATCATGAAATGTCACTTGACTTTGTCTACTGTTTCATTCTTTACCCTGCATTTAACAATTACTTTCTACTCTCGTGCGCAAAGTACTTTTTACATAACCTTTTTTAAAATAAGTTTTATTCAATCATGCATGACGTTATCACAACATATCTGGTATCAAACGAAAGAATGTGAATTAACCTTTGATATGACATATTGCAATAAATATAATTATTTTTCATTTAATAAAATATTGCGGGTGGAAGTTGGGTTCCGCTTTTTTATAAACACCCTGTATAGAGTACAGTATCGTACTGTATGATCAATCCCAGTGCCAGGGGTAACATTTTCCAGCCCCCCCTCCCCAACCTTTGACATTTGAATGGCCCCTGGTGCATCCTGGCAATCCTGTGCAAGCTAATGGGCAGGTCCAAGCTATTTGACTTGTGACGTACGGGACATTCACAGCTTTTAATTGATTATTACTCGGAGGAAGAAGCTATGATTTAGAATCTTTTTGGTGCTTTGGGAAGCTACTTGCAGTCCCTTCCTAAAATGCCAAAAAAAAATTAAAATCGCCCATTAATATTTAATTATGCTAATTAATATGCAGCGTGACGTACGGGACCAGAGAAATGTTGACTTTTTTGGAAAATGATGTACCATGAAAATGCTCTGAATCTACATGGCTAATACTAACTAATTTGTAATATATGCATTCAGTAAACATTCAAGTACACACTACCAAAAAATTAATTAATTCACAACTTTTTTTCCCACGATAATTAATGAAAGATAATAGGTATGCGCGTGACGTACGGGACATGTGACGTACGGGACATTTTTTCCTCACTAAAACTATGTCATTTTTCTATTTTAATTTCATTTTATTTTGCAATATATTTGTTCTTATTGTATAAATCTAATATATTCTGATGAAAAAAAAAAAAATACTTCAACAAAAGTTACGATACGACTTTAAAAAAAATGTTAATTAATTAAGCCAATTAATTCCTAATTAATAATTAACAAAAACTATTTTTTCTGGCACCAATATGTGTTGATTACATTCTTCTGATGTAAATTACTTTTAAATTTGCCAAAAAAGAGATTAATATGAGTAAATTAAACAGAATCATCGAAAATGGGGCAACTTACATCAAATCCTATACATGGGACTGTTCAGAAGAATAAGTGATTATATTTTGTGCCTTTTTAGCACTTTCTTACAGTTTTTGAACCCGTTTGGAAGGTCTTGGTGTACTTAACCAGTGTACTACTGTCTCTCCTTCATTGACACGCAATTTCCCTACTCAAATTGATTGTCTAGTATTTTAGATAATTAATTAAAGGTAATTTTAAGATATTTCAAATTTCCCCCTCAAGACATATTTTCATGAAAATATAGCTATATCACAAAGTACGAAATGGAACATGAATTTTTTTTTTAGAGATGGCTCCTGGAGGTAAGACCTATCTATTCTGAACTTCTGGGGAGCATCTAAGCATGTATTATTTTGATGATTGGTGGTTAAAACACAAAAAAATAATTTTTACCTGCCTTGCCATTGCTTTAACACTGAAAATGTCCCGTACGTCACACTTTTGTCCCGTACGTCACATTTGTTAATTAGCTAATAAAATCAAAACGAAACATGTTTTTTTCATCAAACTTGGCTAGCTGGTCAGGAGTATGATAAATTAGAACTTCACAGAATATGAAAGAAAAAAATTAACTGTTTCATACTGAAATATTAAAAAATGTGCACATTTTTGTGACGTACGGGACATAGCATTTTGGACACGCCCTAATTAGCATAATCAATTAATTTTGAAACTTAAAAATTTGGTCAACTATTGCTAGTAATTAGTTTTACTAGTTCCCATATATGAAAGTAATGCTCCATTGATTAAATAAATATTAGAAATAAAAATGTAATGTCCCGTACGTCACACTAATATTTGAAATATGCAAATAAGATGACCCCTACTCTTTAAATATGCAGATTATGCAAATTTCCACACTAAAAATCTAAACTTCAGACTATTAGCTTTTAAATGATACCAAACTTGATATGCTAAAATGAAGATGAATTTTCATCATCAAGGGGGACATTAGCTTGGACCTGCCCTAATGTTAAAGGGATAGTCAGTTTTAGTTTAGAGCTCTAGCTTTTAGAAAGAAAGAAAAATTGTGAGGTAATGAAAATATAAGTGAAAATTTTGTGAGTACACATTTTTAAAGGCAGAATCAACTTTGTTTGATCAAAATCAAAATCGGAAAGGTCGAGACCAACTTTTATTCAATTAATTTAGAAAATATTCAATTATCCTACAAATTTTTTTAAAATATAACAAAATGGTTTTAAAGTTCTTTTTGTAGGTGTCTGCATGGAGGGCGACTTGTTGACTCAATGACTGTTTTTACAGGAAAATAACCAGATCTGTTTATTACTCAACCGTTTATTTTTACTGCCATTTAAGCATTTTTTTTATTGTAACCCTTAGTTTTAGTTATTAATATTAACATTCTGTTTGACCAAGGAGTTACTTCGATAGTAACTCCTTGGTTTGACTAAAACTTTAAGTAATAGAACCAGAGAATAACTTTCATCTTAAAATATAAATTTAAAAATAATTAAATTTACTTTAAAAATTGGGATTGCCACTTACAAATCAAAATTACTACTCTGCTTTACATCAAACTTTATGGACTGACTGAAATAAAACAAAGAGGGTGTATTCCGTAGCAAAATTGAAGGACCAATACAGAGAGTATAAAACTATCACGCTTGTTCCAAGAACCAAATAAATCATTTTGGTTCTTACAAAAACACAACTACCAGTGTCCCTGATTATTCTACTAGGCCAACACTCTGATCATCACTATTCTAAACTTATCTAGGCATGATTACTCTCGACTTACACACACAAGTCCTTTTAAGTCTTTTAAGACCAAATTTATGACGAACAACTATACCCTCACAAAGTCACATGACTTTTTCAAGTGGAAGTCATTCCAGAAATTGCATGATTTTGTGATTTATGTACAAATCCTATGGAAAATAGTCTTTTTTCATCAATTTATAAAAACTCAATTATTTCTCATTGTAATCACTGCAAATAAATAGTTTTAAGCCAATAACTGTTTGACAATGGTGAATAATTGATTTCATTAAAAAAAGATGTAAAAATGGAAGTTGAAAAACAAAGAAATACATAAGAATTTCCCAAAACAAAGAAATACATAAGGAAAAAATTAGGTTTTGCAACTTAAAAAAAAAATATTGTTAAGAAATGACATAAAGAACACTTTTGCAAAAAATGAGTATTTTCCAAGCTCAAATACTTGAAATATCTATAATAAGGGCACATTTGTTGGCGGGCCTATGTAAAACGCATGGCAGAAAAATGTCCCACGCGTTGCATGTCCCACGCGTGACAATGCAATTTTTTTTCAAATCGACCCTGTGTGAAACTCTTAAGTTTTTTGATGATGAAATTTCATATATTGGTAGAGCACAAGATGTACATTAAGACCATACCAAATATGTTTTGAAATTGTATATAAATTCAGAGGAATTCACATTCAAATTCAAAGTTTAAAAATACCAACTTTCTCTGGTCCCACGCGTGACACTAGCATAAAGTCGCATAAATTATTTATGCATGGAGGATTTCAATTTTTTTTTTGGCATTTGATAAAATTTGTTCCAAAGTATCTGAAATGTAAAGCAAATTGGTGTTTCAATATTTCTTATAAGAGTAAGCACTCTTTTTCGCTCTGATGTCCCACGCGTTATGCCTACAAAATAGCTTGGACTTGCCCCATTCATAATAGCCGGTCATGCAGAGCCAGCAAATTCAATAACCACGTTTACAGAACTTTGTGTAAATTCCAATGAAAGCCAAACGTGTTACAATTTCGGGCAGGCAAGTATTTTCAAACGGTTCAACAATGCAGTAATGCTCAAAGGCACGGTTGAGTGGCGCATTGGACTAAACTATTCATGATCGAGCATTGTATTTAATGCTGTTAGGTAAAGAAAAAATCCCGGTTCGTTCTCGGATCGGTAGAATTCAAAAGTCATAACGGGATCTCGGATCGTCTCGGTTCTCGGAAAAAAATAGTATTGGAATTTGCTCTGAAAAAATGCAGCTTGTAGACTTTATCTTTCTTGTTTTATTAGTACTTTCTAGTACTAAAAGACGTGTGCAAAACAAGCTCAGGCTCAGACATGCTGATCGCGCACTTGCGTCTTGTCCATGCATGTCTGCACGTTGTCACTGAACTGAATACGGTTAAAGAGAGAGACCGTGATAGAAATGTCTTACAGTAGGATAGAAATGTCTAATAGTAAAGATAAGATTTAATGCAGGACTCTATAGACTGGGGAAACGGAGAGAGAGAGAGAGAGAGCGCGACTATTTTGACATACCAGCTAGGATAGTGCCGCCCCCATCGTAGAATTTCACCAATAAAATAATAGACATACAGAGAAGGAAATAGGGAGAGAGGAAAGAGAGTCTTGGGTGGTGAGTGTATGATGGGCCGGGGACAGCAAGACTAGTTTGTGTGTGTGACGTGTGTGTGTACATTGTGTGCGAAGTACTATACTGGACGCTGGGGAAACACTACACACAGGCACAGCCATACTTCTCAGAATTCTTATTTTCCCTCTCTCTCTTTCTGAGCTCTTACTCCTTATCTCTCTTTAATTCTTGGCCATGAGCCAGCTGCAGTGCATGCAGTGCAATGCAGCTAGCTAGCTGATGTGCATAATAGCAGCATGGTTGTTGTTGTAATTCAAGCAGCAGACATGCATGTACCGTACTACATTTTAGTTATCATTTAGGTCAAGTAGTATACACATGCTATACTATCCGAGATTTTCTACCGAGAAAATGTAATTCTCGGAATCGGATCGTTATCGTCTCGGAAGCGATTACCGCCGGGAAATCGGATCGTTCCCGGATCGGATAACAGCATTAATTGTATTGGTCCGATCAAAAGAACACATTCGCTGCAGTGTAAAAACATAGATTGGCGCATAGTGAGGGTCGCACGTCACAAATTTGTGCATTGTGGGATAGAACAAGCTTGTTCCCGAGTTTGTGTCATGAATTAGATTTTCAAAACCAATTTTATAAGAAACCACAATTATACTTTTTTCATACAAATTTGTATTTATTGACCTAGAATTATCTGTCTTTCAATCATTAGAAGCTTGAAATCGCTTTAATAAGAATACAACAAGGTACATGTATGAGGGAATCGCTAGAATTCCAATTGTATTTTGAGGATTTGGACAATGTTACTAAGTCCCTATAAGTCCAATCTCCTCACTTCACCTCCAGATGAACTAGGGTTTGGACGTCACTTGCTGAACCCATTTCACATAGAAGCAGTGCTCAAAATTATAGGCCCACTGGCCCAGGGCCACTAAAAATTAGCTTCGGGCCATCAAATTTTATTGATCCTGAATTCCTCTGGCCCAATCGGGCAAGCAATGTAACATAATGTATGTTTTTCTTTGTTTGGGGCCAGCAGATATAAGTTTTGGGCCACTTAAAGTTGAACAATTTTGTTTTTACTTGCCCAACTGGGCCGCAAAGGAAAAATTTTCATTTATACAAGTATTACAACATTTTAAATTATGGAACACTACCGTCTGAAAAACAGTC